>CANJKZ010000108.1:875000-1007500 GCA_947471745.1 Closterium sp. Naga37s-1
CCTGTGGACTTCCAGGATGCCATCTCTGCATCCATGGCTGTCTGCCACTGAGAGGAGTACTCACCCGCGATCGCCTCAGCGTAAGAGCGCGGGGTCGGGATGTCTGGTGCATCCGGGTCTCCCTCAGGGGCAAGCAGCATGGACACAAGATGAGGCGCAGCGGCTGCAAAACACTCAAGGTCCTCGTGCCTGTCCTCAAGGACGTCCGTGGCAAGAGCACACTCACCCCCGACGGACGGAGGACAGACAGACTCAGACTCAGCAACAAGACTAGCAGCGTAGTCTAGACGACAAGCAGCAGCAAAGTCAACAAGCTCAGCGACTAAGGCAGACGCAGCAGCAGACTCAAACGATGGGTCAGTGACAACAGTGGCTAGCAGACGCGTGACAGTAGAGTGCTCAGCACGAAACCGGTCAGACTCAGGGTCTGGAACAACAGGCAGAGAAGACTCCGGAGGGGACGGCAGAGGAACATGCTGCGGAGGAGAGGAAGGACGACGGACTACAAGGGAAGGACCGGGGACAGCCGGCGGACGCTGACGAGGAACACGACGACTGGAACGACCAGAACGGACCGGTGAGACAGGACATGATGCAGGCTCACGACGCTCAGTAATGCCCCCTGTCTGCTCAGCGTAAGGAGAAGGAGCAGGCAGAGGTGAGCCAGGCTGTAACGGAAGACCAGTAGACGACGGGAGGCTAAGAACCTGGCGAAGTACGGAGTCACGCGGTGGCAGAGACGACGGAGACGGTGGAGCAAAGAACAGGCGCGGCTGTGCAGTGCCACCAGCACCAGCAGCTCTAGCACCCGCAGCAGCTCCAGCGCCTCCAGCAGCTCCAGTACCCTCAGCAGCTCCAGCACCTCCTGCAGCTCCAGCACCCTCAGCAGCTCCAGTACCTCCAGCAGCTCCAGCACCCTCAGCAGCTCCAGCACCTCCAGCACCTCCAGCACCCTCAGCAGCTCCAGTACCCTCAGCAGCACCCCTAGAACCGGCACCTCCAGTCCCAGGGTCTCCAGCCTCCGTGTCTCCAGCAACAGCACCCCCAGACCCAGGGTCTCCAGCAGTAGCATCCTCAGGCTCAGCAGTACCTCCAGCCCCAGCAGCTCCAGCACCTCCAGTGCGAGCACCTCCGGGACCAGCACCACTCCCAGCTCCAACGGTGTCAGCAGAAGTACCTCCAGCGGCAGAGCCCCGAGTTCCAGAAGCACGACCCTGACGGCGACCGTACCAGTCGTGCAGCTGCTGTGAGGTGAGAGGCACACGCGTACGAAGGCGGCTACTCCAAGGAGACCGCGCAGGAGCAGACTCAGAACCCTCAGGCGTCGCACCCCCAGACTCAGCACCCCCAGGCTCAGGACCTCCAGGCTCCTCACGCTCAGGCTCAGGACCCCGAGACTCCGCACCCCCCGGCTCAGCACCCTCAAGCTCCGCACCCCCAGGCTCAGCACCCCCAAGCTCCGCACCCCCAGGCTCAGCACCCCCAAGCTCCGCACCCCCAGGCTCAGCATCCCCAAGCTCCGCACCCCCAGGCTCAGCACCCCCAAAGTTAGCACCACCCCCAGTAGGACCTGAGTCACCAGTGACCTCAACAGGCGCAGGCACGGGAGGGTCTACCTGAGAAACACCTGAAGGAGCAGGACCTGGCGCGGGGAAGGGGTCTACCTGGGGAGGACCTGGGGCGAGAAAGAGCGGCGGGGGGGGGCGAGGAGCAGTGCGGTAGGGAAAGAGACGGTAAAAGGGGACGGACTCGTCAAAGGTGACGTCCTGAGACGGAAAGACACGGCGCGAGGCGGGGTCGTAAAACTGCCAGCCAGGCGCGTCAGGGACAAAGCCAAGGAAGACGCAGGGAATGGCGCGAGCGGAGAGCTTGTCCGCAGTGGTATCGCGGACAAAGGCACGGGCACCCCAGACCCGGAAACGCGACGCATCGCCAACCTTCCCCGTCCACAGCAGTGTGGGCGAGGTCTCCGGCAAGGAGACACGGGGCCAGAGGTTGAGCTGATGCGCGGCGTACCGGACCGCAAACGGCCACAGAAAATGGGGGGCAGCCGCATGGATCATGGAGGTACGAGCGACCTACATGACTAAGCCAATGCGGCGCTCAGCAACCCCATTCTGCTGCGGAGAGGCCGGAAGCGTGAACGACTGGCGGATGCCGTGCTCCGCACAGTAGGCTGCCAAGAGGTCTGAGGAGAACTCACCACCTCTGTCAGAGTGCAGACGCAGGACAGGAAAGTCCGACCGGAACCGCTCGCGGAGCTGGAGACGAACAGCGCGGATCCAGGGGATCGAAACATCAGGGACCTCCCCCTTGCTGCGCAAGGGGAAGACCGTGGTGTAACGCGTGTAGTCGTCGACGACCAGCAGGAAGTACCGCTCGTGGCCCTGTCCACGGACGCGGGCTGGGCCCCACACGTCCATGTGGAGAGTCTGCAGGGGAGCCTCTGTGGGAGGAAACGAGGAGGAGTGAGGAGCGGCGCGCTGCCGCCCCTCGACGCAAGGAATGCAGGGCGGCGCAGGCGAGGGAGGGAGGGCAGGCAGAGACTCAGGAAGGCCAGAGACCAGGTAGCGAGAGTGCATGCTACGAAGGCGAGGCAGGGAGGGGTGACCAAGGCGGTGGTGCCACAGAAGAGTGTCGTGCGACAGGCGACGACACTCACACTGGGTAGCTACCTGAGCAGACGCGTACAGCTGGGGGGACAAAGGGGTGTAGCGTGACGCAGTGGTGAGGGTGTACAGACTAGACCCAGGCGCACGTGTGAACGTAGCCAGGTGACGGCCGGTCCGGGAGCACGTGCAGATCACCACACGCTGTCCTCCAGGAGTAAAGGTGTCAACCCAGTGATCCTGAAGGACTGCGTTGCTCACCAAGTTCGTAGAGAACGAGGGGAGGTGGAGACCAGACAGCTCACCAGACGGGACCGCCGGACACGGAAGCACAGTGGAAGACCGTGCCAGCACTGGGCCCCCAGAGGGGTCAGCCAGCGAGACAGGAACAGGTGCACGGAGGGGAGTGACTGTGGTGCTGTCGCGAAAGAAACAGCGGGAAGCACCAGAGTCAAGTGTGAAGGTGTGCAAGGCCTGTGCGGACGCAGTACCAGGGGGAGCAGACTCACAAGCACCTAGTGCCACAGGCGCTATACCTGGGGCTATACCTGGGTCAGGCGGCAGACACAAGTAGCAGTCACCCTCAGCACTAACAGTCAATGCATACATAGCAGCAAGAATAGCCTCATAGTCAAGATCAAAGATTGGTACATCACGCCTAAGCAAGTCTGCCCAGTTGGGGAACTCAGTAGCATCAGGAAACTTGGCGCGCCAGGCGTCGCTAAGTCGAGCGAAGCAGCGCTGCTCAGTGTGAAACCCTGTGCACTGGCGATTAGCGCGGGGACCTGTGCGGATGATATAGGGGCAGCGACCAGGACCCCCAGAAGCCCCACGCCCGGCATACCAGTCAAGAAGCTGCTGGGAAGTGGGGGTCTGGCGCTGACGCTGCTGCTGCTGCTGCTGCGGCTGCTGCTGCTGGCCCTGACCACCACTGGCACCACCGCTCCCTCCTCCCCCACCGCCGCTGCTGCCCCCTCCACCGCCCCCAGTGCCTCCGCCGCCCCCACCACCACCTCCACCCCCTCCACCCCCACGACCACCCCCACCACCTCCACCGCCCCCGCCGCCTGCACCACCGCCGCCTCCACCGCCGCCCCCACCGCCCCTGCCACCCCTGCCGCCCCTGCCGCTGCGACGCTTCCCACTAGGAGCGGAAGCAGCCCCGACCTCCTCAGCACCAAGGTAGTCGTGAGCAGCAGCTGCGGAGGCGTAGGAGGGGGTGAGAGGGGAGGGGGAGCACTCCTCAAAGAGGGGAGAGCGAGGAGTGCCACGAGCAGCACCTACAGCGAGGATGTTCTTCTCTGCTGCAAGGAGGTGCTTCTCGAAGTCGTCGACAGTGAGAGTGGGGGGGTCTAGCGCTAGGAAGTGGTCCCTGACCGAGCTAAGAGTGTCAGGGAGGCGCGTAACGAGGAAATAGAGAGTGAAGTACATCGGGGGGGGGGTTTGCGGCGCAGAACTCGGCTGAGAGGGCGGCACGAAAGCGAGTGTCAGTAGCGCGGAGGTGAGAAATGAGGTCCTCAGCAGTGGTGAACGAGGAAAGGTCTGCCCAGTTGGGGAGAGTGAAGTACATCGGGAGGTCCTCACACACACACACACACACACACACACACACACACACACACACACACACACACACACACACACACACACACACACACACACACGCGCGCGCACGCGCGCGCGCGCACGCACACGCGCACGCACACACACGCACGCACATACAAACATACATACACACAAACAGGCACACACACAGACATACACTCACACCATATACTCACAGATACACACGCGCGCGCACACACACACGTGCGCGCACGCGTCCGCGCACACATACACATAAACACACACGCACACAGAAGATTACGGTGTAGCAATCATGGTTTCAGAACCAGCCAGTGCCATAAAAGGGTTTTGAAACAGTTCAATATGTTAGTGTAGAGAACCACATTGTGTCCTCCACTCCTCAGATTCTGTGCAGGCTCAATGTGATGGCCGACAGCAGGAGGAGTGCGAGCCAGACCACCAAAAGTCAGCTACGGCGCAGGCAAAACTCGTGCATTTCTTGCAAAACAATCAGAAGATACAAGTGAGCCTAGCCCGGAAGGTTGTGATGTGAGCATCTAATAGGAGGTGGCAGGGAGCAGGGCGACATGACTATCTTTAAAACGCCGAATCTGGAGGTGCCGAAGTACTGTAACATGAAGGTCTACGAGGTGGAGGGATCCCTGGTGAGCGGCTTGCACTTCTGCAGCTCTATGGCGACCTGGAAATGGGGGGATGAGTCCACATAACATGGCAGCAACACATACCATAGTGATTGGTACACCCTAGAATGCATACATAAAATATCTAATAGTGACGCAATAATCATCTGTTCGGATGCAGCAGGAGGAGATGGAGAATGGTGTGGTGGGTAGTGGGAGGTGGGTGAGCAGTGTGAGAGCCGTGATACAAGCGTGCTGAGGAAGCGGCAGGGAAGTGAGTTGCATCGCAATTTTCGGTACGGTGCAACAGGAAGAGGTTGCTTGCGATAAGGATTGGCACCGTGGAACAGGCAGGGCTACACACAACGTGCAACGATGCCTCAAAAGCGCAAGAGATGGGAAACGTTTTGTTCCGGGAATCACTAGAGTGTGACAAGAGCCGTTTCAGTCATTGTCACTAGCCCTGAGAGTGTATCCCAGTCGCTGCCTTCATCCCTACATCTGGGTCGCTTTTGAGAATTCTCAAAAGCGACTCTTATTTTACCATGAGCAAAATGTGGATCGACTTTGGACTCAGTAAGTTACTCACCTTGAGATACGACGGATGTGTCCCGATTGCAGCCATGACCTGCTCATACCAAGTCAATGGGAGAGTAGTAATGGGAGGGAGCAAGAGAGAGAAAGTGAGGGAAATTGATGAGGATTGAGGGGTTGGGGAAGACGAGATGGGAAGGGGGGATTGCAATCTTTGCACCTCTACCGACCCTCTCCTGTCCCCTTTTCCCAACTCACGTCCCCAAGCTCTGTTTCTCATCCTCCATTGTCCCTCACTCACTCCTCAAATCGACCCCTCTCTTCCCTCTCCGTAAAACATCCCCGCCTCATTTGCCCTTCGAAACTCCGGTCCCCAGAGTTCCAATCTCGAATATTCTAACGGCACCCGTTCAGTTAGGCGAATCCGTCACTGTAACGGAGTAACTTCTGTCGTCATGAGCCTGATTGCCCTGGAAACACCTCGTTCCCAGCAAAGAAATGTTCCCCAGCTCCAAAAAGACGAGGACACTCTCTGTCACGTCTCTCAGGAAGATGATCCATCCGTACCGTGTCAAACTTCTCGCCGCGAACGTTGAACCGTACGATCCGCATGCCCTTCTTCACGACAACCCCGCCGTACGAGTCGCTGTCGTCGAACACGATCGCACTCGTCGCAATCAGCTGGTCGCCCGCGTCCACCAGCCCCGTTGCCTCCGCGTTCCCCCCGCGCGCTACCTCCACCACGAAAATCCCCCCCGCGCGCTCCTCTAGGACCAGCCCCAGCGGGCGCGTGAGCTCGATTTTGATCCGCGAGCATCCCGGCGGGGGGACGTCCGCGGAATCGTCTTCCGCGGAGGCGGTTTCCGCCGCGACGGCGGCTACAGGCTGCGCGGGCCTTCGCAGAAGGCGTTGATGCGGGGAAGAGGCGGAGAGGGGCTTGGCGGAGAGGGATGTGCGCTGGGGAGCGAGAAACGAAACTGGAGGGGGATTGCGGGGTAAGGGGGCCGGGGGAGAAAAGTTTGAGCATGTGGACGAGGGGATAAATATCGTATTTGGGATGAGGGCGTGTTTTACGTAGCGAAAAACAGTATAATGGTGACAAGTGGACTATACTTCACAGCTGCAATTTTCACGAGTCGTAGGTTGAGGCATCTCGACGTTATCTGACGCATCCGTCTACCACCGATAGCCAGTGTCAATCAATGGCGACAGCTACTTCGCACTGAAGGATAACGGTTATTGTGCATTTGTGAACACCAAGAGGGTCGCTGATCCCTCTGTGAATGCCTTCTTCACACGCGTGTTGTTTAGAGTGTAACCTTTTTCGTGGGATGGAATAATTGAATGGCTGCAGACAGAGACACAGGCGCCTACCTGACTTGGCTTGGGAGACGAAGGTCGTAGAGATTCTACCCGCCTCGGGAGCCATCATTCCGAATGACACGCCATTGGACGACACTGCGGCGAGCGCCATGCTGCGGAATAGATATCTAACGGATGAATAGAGAGGTTGAGTGGTACTAGATGCAGATCAGATCTCTTCCGACGAGCGATCGAAGCTCAGAGCTACAAGCACAAGAACGAGTCGATCGAGGAGTGATCAGGACGGGCAATGAAACTTATGAGGAATGGGACTAATGAGGAATCTAATATGAGTGAAACTAGTACAGTATGAGCACTTGTGTGCTGCTCTGCGTGCCAGCCGGGAAAATCTATGCTAGACCCAGCTTGGAGGGATTTTCAAAGGGGGCTTCTTTCCAACGCGGGATCACATGTCAGTGTTATTCGAACGTCAATGATGAGAGGTTCCAGATGCAAGGACAGGACTGCTTTCATGGAACACGTCAGCGCGTTTAAGTAAGAGTGCCCAGATTTGGTGCAAAAAAGAGGAGGTGAATAAGACCTTGTCCGTGGATCTGCGACCCGCCACAGAGTGCATCTGTGGAAGCGACATCTGGTTGCCACGCTGTTCGCGCTGGTTGGTCGCAGTTCTCACGTGTTGTTGTCAACGGGAGGCGCGACACATGGCACTGCTTAGTTAGCATCTGAAATCGTTTGATTGGCTAGGCTTAGTGTACTTCCAGTTTCAAGGGAGCGAACCTCCACCTCAGCTCAATAGAAATACTAGTACACTCAAACATGAACTTGGTTAAACACTTCACAAAAAGTTTGCTTTAATCTGTTGGTACCATCCTAAACGTACTAAGCCACAACGACCCCTTACACACCCACATGTAATAGCAGGAAGGATATCAATCAAATTCTTGTATACCGCTATATTTTTATATGCATAGAATGGTACAACACTAATATGTCACTTTGTAAGCCCAGTAACACACTCAACCATTCCCAGGTCCAAAAGCTGAGCGAAGGGCATCGCACGCTAGTTCCATGCGCATTCCTCGGCTCCCCTTCACCAGCACCACATCTCCCAACCGTATCAAACCCATATCCACCGCTTCTTTAGGCGCTTCAAGGAGTGACTCTCCAGTGCATGCAGATAACGCTACTGCCTCTGCAAGGTCTTGTGCCGACTCAAACGCATGCACCTCCAAGCGCCTCTCCCCACCGTCTTCCAAAAAACAGTGCAGACGGCCGCTTTTCCACTCCCCACTGTCTCTATCATCTTCATTACTGCAGCTCCCATCCTCACCCCCCTCCACTCCTTTCTCTGCACCACCCCTCACTCTCCTTTGCACCATTTTCCCCAGGGCGGACTTGAAGGACGCACCAGCTGTCAGAACAAGAGAGATTCCCGAGAGGGAGAGGCAGAGAGAGAGCGCGTCCACGTGTGCGCTCTCTGATTGGCTGCCCAGCTCCAGCATGTCACCCAGCACTGCCACATGGCGGCCTGAGACTGGTGGAGAGGAGGCGGCAGTCGCGGAGGAAGAGCAGGTGGCGGAGGAGTCAATTGATTCCAGTGAGAGCTGATGCAGAAGGGAGGGAGCGGAGGAGAGGGAGGGGAGGGAGGGGAGGGAGGAGGCGCGAGTGGAGGAGGAGGCAGTCGATTCCAGTGAGAGCTGATGCAGAAGGTGAAGAGCCGAAGCAACACTGATTGGATTGGCGTTATAAGCATCATTCAGTACAGTCACACCATTTCCCTCGTGTCCCTCTCCCTTCCCTTCGCTCCTCTTGCCCTCCTCTCCCGCCTCTCCTCTCCTCCGTATCCGCTCGACCCTCATCCTCATCCCGACGGGCTCGAATCGCGCCATGTGTCGCGCCGCCATTGGCAGGGGCACGCCTGCCGCCACCGCCACGGCTGCTGCTGCAAGAGCGTTGTCAGCCAGATGCAGCCCGGGGCTGTTAATCCGCACACACACCCCGCTCTCGGCATCACTCTCGTCCCCATGCACACGCCCTGTGTCCTCATTGTCTCTATTAGCATACAGATGCAGAGCTCCAGTGCTCTGCGATTTCTGACTCGACTCAGAAATAGTTCCAGCACTTAGCAGCGCACTGCTGCTGGGAACAGCACTTTCATTCTCCTCCTCCTGCTTGCCGCAACGCAATGCCATAGTCACTCCTGCCTCTGCTGCAGCTCCTCCTCCTGTGCAAGGCAGGTTATTGCGAATGGCAGCTTCAACCGCCATGCCGCCATCCACTGCCCGCGCCCACAGCAGCTGCACGTCGCAGGCCGGTGAGCGACCGAATGTGATCTGCAGGGACACACGGGTGGGTAGAAGGGTGTGGGAGGAAGGAATTGGGCGTGGCAGTAGTGCGGCTGCTCCTCCTCCTCCTCCTGTGCGTGCCAGGTTGCAATGCTTCAAAAGCCATGCCGCCATCCACTGCGCGCGCCCACAGCAGCTGCACGTCACAGCCGGGGAAGCGGCCAAAGGTGACCTGCGAGGACACGCGGGTGTGTGGAAGTGGGTGGGAGGGAGGAATTAGGCCTTCACCTGCGTGCCAGGTTGCAATGCTTCAACTGCCATGCCGCCATCCACAGCCCACGCCCTCAGCAGCCGCACATTGCAGGTGGGGGAGCGGCCAAAGGTGATCTGCAGGAACACGCGGGTGTGAGGGGTTGGGAGGATAGGAGTAGGCTTCAAAGAGTTCAGTTGGTGAATTGTAGACATTGGTTTGGAGAGCATGTGAGAAGCCATATTCAAACAAGTGCACCCAGTCCTCTTCCAGCCAGCCAGCACACTTTTGTAAGAGCGCACGAGGGAGAACACATTCGTATGAGCGCACTCACGCGTCTCACTCCTCTCCCGATCAGCAGCCCCATGACAAGCCCGTCGTCCCCTCCCCATTCACCACACACACGTCTCCCTCCCGCACATCCGCCAGCAAGGTGACTTTTGAGTCGACTCAAAAGTCACCCCATTCACCACGCACACCTCTCCATTCCGCGCATCTGCCAGCATCTCCCCCTTGCCCTCTGCCATGGCCTCCAGAGACCCGAGTGTGGGGTCTCCAAGGTGTGTGGGGGGCAGGGGAATGGGGAGGGAGTGGCTGGGTGGAGACTTACCCGTCTGTCTCCTTTCTTTATGGGCAGCCCCATGACAAGCCTGTCGTCCCCATTCACCACACACACGTCTCCTGGCCTCGCATCCGCCAGCATCTCCCCCTTGGCCTCTGCTATCGCCTCCAAAGACCCTAGTGTGGGGTCGCCGACGTGAGCGGGGCCCACGTTGAGAAGCAGGCGGATGGAGGGAGCGGCGATGGTGGAGAGGAGGGCGATTTCGCCTCGAGCACTCATTCCCATCTCCACCACACACGCTGCTGCCGCCTGGGGGAGAGCTGATGGGGGGGAGGGGGTGAGACGGAGAGGGAGGGGGATATGGGGAAGACCTGATGGTGATTGGGGGAGAGCTGATGGGGGTCAGAAACTGAGAGGGGGGAGGGAAAGGCCAAGACAGCATATTTGCTGCTGATGGAGGGTATTTGCTGCTGATGGAGGGTATTTGCTGCTGATGGAGGGTATTTGCTGCTGATGGAGGGTATTTGCTGCTGATGGAGGGTATTTGCTGCTGATGGAGGGTATTTGCTGCTGATGGAGGGTATTTGCTGCCCCACCCATGCCCGCCGCATGCCTGTCTTGCCCCACCCACCTCGCCATCACTAGCACGTACCTAAGAGAGTGAGCGGCACTCCTATGTGGTTGTTCAGATTGCCCTGAGTCTGCACAGAAAGGGAGTGGAGGCACGGAGTGGAGACATGCATTAATGCAACGGGGGATGATCTGGGAAGTGATGGAAGAGACATGACATGAAACAAAAGGGTTTTCACTTTTGACGATTCACAAAACAGACACGGAGACCCCACCCCAACCTACCCCATTCCACCCCATTCCACCGCATCCACCCCATCTCCCCCACTCTACACCGCACCTGGTGCACGGCCCCCAGGGGCGAGAGCGCGAGGGCAGTTAAAGCCCGCGCCGTCGTCTTCCCCACGCTGCCTGTCACCCCCACCACCACGCCGCCGAACCTCCGCCGAGCCTCCCTCGCCAAGCCTTGCAGCGCGCCGAGCGTGTCTGGCACCACCACCAACCCGCCCTGCCACCCCTCTGGCAGCAGGTTCGGAGGCAAGTTTGGTTCCCTTGCTCCCTTTTCTTCTCTTAACCCCTCTTCCGCGCATTCCCCCTCTTCCCCATTCCCGCTCTCCCTTCCGCCGCCCCCCTCTGGCGCATTCCCCCCATTCCCCGCATCCCCCCTTTCCCCCCATCCGTCCACCACAACAACCGCCCCCCCGCACCCCCTCCGCGCCGCCTCTTCCAGGAAATCCGCGCCGTCGAAGTGCGGACCTCGCAGAGCCAGGAACCAATCGCCGGGCGCCAGCTGGCGCGTGTCAGTGCAGACGCGCCCCGGCGGGCCGTCCCTGACGGCGGCGCCGCCTGCCACGTCAGCAATCTCCTGCGCGGTCCACACCGAGCCCGCCCACTCGCTCGAGCCGCCACCGCCGCCACTGCTGGCGGCCGCCGCCACACCACTGGTTCCGTCAACCCCCGGTCTCGCCGCGCTTCCGCCCTCCCCGCCATTCCCAGCAGAAGCTCCCGCGCGGGATGATTGCATAGCGGCGCGGGGGAGGCGCAATGCGCGGGCGCGGGCGCGGCCGTGGGGAAAACTAGGCGCGCGGCGAGCTGGTTCGGAAGGAACGGGCGCGGCGAGTAGCGCGGGTGGACGCGCGGACGCCGGAGGGAGGCGGAGGAAACAGCGCGCGACGACGACTGAGCCTCTGTCGCACGACCTTCTACCGTCGGACGATCTTCTACCGTCGCACGACCTTCTACCGTCACACGACTTTCTACCGTCGCACGACCTTCCACTGTCGCAAGACTTACGGTCGCACGACCTTCTGCTGTCGCACAACGATCGCCTGCAAATGGCGAGGTCAGCGACAGCGGCAGCGGCACAAGCGCCCGCCGGCATGTGGGGAAGCGGAAAACGAGCGCGAATGGCGGAGGTGCTAGGCAAGGATCTCGGGGGAAAGAAATGAGAATCGTGACGTGAGGAAAATACTCGTCAATATTGTCAATGCGATGGTGGACACTGGACACATTTCTCGAGACTTCAATCGGGTTACCATGTGTGCTTTCAGTGTGCCGCGAACAAGCTTGCCGCGCCGAACTGGATCTAACCGAGGGGTCGCTGGCTGAGCTTGCGTACGCGCTAGAGAGTCCCTTCCAGAACACACGCTACATGTGGTGTGGCTTCTGGAGGACACAGAACACCTTTGCCCGCCTAATAAATGCAATATGGGAGGACAGACTAAAGGGGATGCGAATAAACTAGCACACCAACAATTCCATAATTCTCTACTGCATGGGTGCCTGCCCATACATGTACTGTTGAGACGACATACCCCCTGCATTGTACACTCCCCCTCCATTTTGCCCAACATATTCCCCCCCTTGCACCCCAACGCTCCCTCCCACACCCCCATCCCCAGGCCCCATTTGCCCTTGCCCCTGAAACCCCCCATTTCCCTGCCCCATAACACTATAAGCAGGGGGGGGAGCGCCAGTGGCAGCATTGGGAGGATAGGCAGTGTAGGGAGGGGGAGGGGGGGCGAGAGAATACTGAGGCATGGCAGAGGTCTGTTGGGGAGGAGGGGATTGAGTAGGGAGAGGGGGAGGAGGGGGCAAGGGGGGGAAGGGCATGCCATCCATGTTCAGTGGGGGTGGGGGCGGGGGGAACATTGCATGGTTCAGGGAAGCAAAGGCAGTGGCAGTGGCGGGAGGAGCAGCAAACGAGTGTGACAGAGGCGGTGTGCTTGTATCAGTGGGTCGTAGCCGCTTCTCTGGTGGCTGAGAAGGGTCGTTTGCACCTCCTCCCCCACCGCCACCACCACCATCCCCCCCACCATCTGCACCAGCAGCGTCAGCCGGAGCAGCAGCAGCGGCGGCTCCTGCTGCTACTGATTGCCCAGCCGCAAACGACGAGAGAACGGATTTCAAAATCGCGGCAGATGATGCCGAAGCAACCAGCTGGCTTGTCAGCTCCGCCGCCCGCTTCCGCCGAGCCTCCCGCTCAGCATCGGTAACCCCACCAGCTCCGGCACCCGCGCCTGTTGCCGCAGCAAGACCAGCCGGCAAACCAGGATTGCCGGCAGCAGCAGCAGAAGCAGCGGCGGCAGCTGCGGCAGCGGCCGCAGCAGCAGGGGTAGAGGCTTGTGAACTGTTTACAGCGGCGGCGGCAGCTGCAGCAGCAGCAGCAGCGGCTGCAGCCACCATCTCAGGAGGCGTGCCTGGGGGAGGTTGGAACCCGGGGAAAACGAACGCTGGTGCAGGTGCAGCTGTAGCGGCAGGGGCCGCTGCTGTTGCAGGGGCTGGGAAGAATGCTGGGGCGGATGGTGCAGCAGCAGTGGTGGCAGGGGCAACAGCGGAGGGGTTGGCTGCAGCAGTGAGGCCAGCAGAGGCGCGAGCAGCGTCCTCCTCCGTGGCTCGCTTGCGCAAGTTGGCTGCTATTTCCGACTGCGTGCGTGCAATCTGTGATGAGAAGGAGTGGGGCGGGATGAGCAGGAAACAGGGTGCAGTGAGGAGGGGCACAACAGAGTAGGATAAGCAGCAGCAGCGTCCTCCTCCGTGGCTCGCTTGCGCAGGTTGGCTGCTATCTAAGACTGCGTGCGCGCGACCTGCAGCGAGTATTGGCGGGACGAGCAGGGAACAGGGCGCAGTGAGGAGGGGCACAAAAGAACGTGCAACCTGCACCTGAGAAATAAACTCAAGGCGGTGCTCAAAGGGCTGTCGAGGAATCTCACCTCCACCTGTGACCTCAGGCGCTCCAGCTTGCTCTCCTGCGTCCTGAGCGCGTCTGTGAGCAGCTTCACCAGCAGCGCTCGCTTCCTCTCACACGCCGCCATCTGGTCGCAGCACTGCTGCAGCACGTGGCGCTTGGTGTCCAGCCTATCCAACACCACCGCCCTCTCGTCAGCCTCTGGTGGATGAGAAAGAGCAGCCACGGGGTGGAGTGGAGAAACACTGAGAGGAGAAAGGCAGCGAGGGTACACAGTGTGTCTCCTCTCACACGCCCCCATCTGGTCGCGGCACTGCTTTGGTGGTGAGAAGAAACAGGCATGGTAGAGAAGGGAAGAAAAGGGGGTGAGGACAAGCACTGAGAGGAAAAAGGAAAGCAAATGTGTGCACTATCGTTTCGTCCACAGCACAAAACCGCACAGCACAGCACCGGACAGCACTTCACTGCACCTCACAGCACAGCACAGCACACACTCACTCACTCACCTGAGGCATTAGCGGGTGACTTGAGAGCAGTGAGCTCCTTCTCAATGGTCTGCAGCTCGTTGATGATCGCACTGCAGCGCACAGCACAGATAGCACAGCCTGGCACCGCACCGCACCGCACTGCACTGCACTCACTCACTCACCAGACGCATTAGCAGGCGACTTGAGCGCAGTGAGCTCCTTCTCAATGGTCTGCAGCTCGTTGATGATCGCACTGCAGCGCACAGCACAGATAGCACAGCCTGGCACCGCACCGCACCGCACTGCACTGCACTCACTCACTCACCAGACGCATTAGCAGGCGACTTGAGCGCAGTGAGCTCCTTCTCAATGGTCTGCAGCTCGTTGATGATCGCACTGCAGCGCACAGCACAGATGGCACAGCCTGGCACCGCACCGCACCGCACTGCACTGCACTCACTCACTCACCAGACGCATTAGCAGGCGACTTGAGCGCAGTGAGCTCCTTCTCAATGGTCTGCAGCTCGTTGATGATCGCACTGCAGCGCACAGCACAGATGGCACAGCCTGGCACCGCACCGCACCGCACTGCACTGCACTCACTCACTCACCAGACGCATTAGCAGGCGACTTGAGAGCAGTGAGCTCCTTCTCAATGGTCTGCAGCTCGTTGATGATCGCACTGCAGCGCACAGCACAGATGGCACAGCCTGGCACCGCACCGCACCGCACTGCACTGCACTCACTCACTCACTCACCAGACGCATTAGCAGGCGACTTGAGAGCAGTGAGCTCCTTCTCAATGGTCTGCAGCTCGTTGATGATCGCACTGCAGCGCACAGCACAGATGGCACAGCCTGGCACCGCACCGCACCGCACTGCACTGCACTCACTCACTCACCAGACGCATTAGCAGGCGACTTGAGCGCAGTGAGCTCCTTCTCAATGGTCTGCAGCTCGTTGATGATCGCACTGCACCGCCGCACCGCCGTGTCCTCGTCCTTGCTTGCGTCCTGCACTGCTCCGTACACCGATGATATGCGCTCCAGTGGCCCCCGCACCTGGTGGAGGAGGGGAAGGGGGGAGAGGAGAGTGTATAATGCTACGGTCGCACCGCCGTGTCCTCATCCTTGCTCGCGTCCTGCACTGCCCCGTACACTGACGATATGCGCTCCAGTGGCCCGCGCACCTGTGGTGTGGGGGGGAGAGAGGAGGAGGAACGAGCGAGTGTTCACGTGCACATGTGTTTGTTAGCATCTGCTCGCGTCCTTGCTCGCGTTCTTCACAACCCCATACACCGAAGAGATGCGCTCCAGTGGCCCGCGCACCTGGTAGAGGGGGAGGGGTGCGTGGGTGGGTGGGTGGGTGGGGTGGGGGTAGACAGAATGAGTGATGGGGAGAAGAGTGATTGGTCTGGGAGGATAGGATAGGTTCTCGTCAATGTCACTGTCACGTTCTCGTCAATGTCACTGTCACGTTCTCGTCACTGTCAATGTCAATGTCACTGTCACTGTCACGTTCTCGTCAATGTCACTGTCACGTTCTCGTCACTGTCACTGTCACTGTCACTGTCAATGTCACTGTCACTGAGTCGCCATGAGCTCTACAGCGTCTGGTCCGCCGCTGCCTACCCCGCACGCATTGCCTTCCCCTCCGCCTCACCTTCGCCCCTCCCCTCCCGTCTGGGAAGCTGCTCTGCTCCCTCCCGTGGAGGGCTGCTCGTCCGCGCTCTTGAAACTATGGCTGCGGCACCCCTCCCTCCTAGAACAGCGCTGCTCCTAGAACCTAGAACATCAAAAGGCCTCCCCGCACTGCACGCCCCCACCCCCCCCGCACTGCACAGCCGCCCCCCCCTCGCATTGCCTCTCCCTCGCACTGCCCCCACCCTCGCGCGGCCTCCCCCTCGCACTGCTCACCTTGGCCGTGGAAGCGGCTCCCGCGGCTGGCTGCTCGTCCGCCGGAGCGGCGGCTGACGTGGCGGGCGGCGCGGTGGCGAGATCGCCCAGCAGCAGCTTCCTCAGCGGCTCGTCGCGCTGCCCAAACACCTTGCGCTCCTCCCATATGTCCACCTGGCGGCGCGATCGCCACGTGGCGCGCGGTGGTTGGTAGGTTGGGGACGAGTTAGCGAGAGGGGGGGAGGGGGGGTTTGGGTGGAGGAAAAGGATGTACGGGGGAGGAGGGAAAGAGAGGGAGGAAGGAGGATGGGGAGGGGAGGGGAGGGGAGGAGAGGGGAGGGGAGGGGTGAATTAAAAAGCAGAGACGCACGGATCCAATGCGAACATTTGCGGGAGGGGGGGGCGGGGGGGAGTGGTAGTGGGGTGGGATGCGGTGCGCACACCGCTCGCTAGAGCCGTCAGAGGCAACCGCTAAAATGAGTCCTGTCCTCGTCGCACCCTCGTCGCACCCTCGTCGCACCCTCGTCTCACCCTCGTCTCACCCTCGTCTCACCCTCGTCTCACCCTCGTCGCACCCTCGTCGCACCCTCGTCTCACCCTCGTCGCACCCTCGTCGCACCCTCGTCGCACCCTCGTCTCACCCTCGTCGCACCCTCGTCTCACCCTCGTCTCACCCTCTAGATGCGGAACGAGATAACGAGATGGGGGGCGAACAATACGGAGGCTTGACTGGGACGAGAATTCGATCTTGAGGCGTCTCGCTCAGTACGTGCGTCGGCGACAGTCCCAGACTGCCGGAAACATCCCGGAAAAAGTCCCAGATGTATCAGAGGGGGTACTTTTTACTTACTAACCCAAACTGCAGAGAGCTCTTCCAGCTTTTGATACTGGTCTTAAACTGCCGGAGCCATTTCCGCTACCACTGCAATCCGGAATGCGGTTCAACGGGAACGACGTACGATGCGGAGGGTGGACTTGCGCGTGCTGTCAGGCCGACGCGCACGAGATCCTGGAGCCGCGGGGAGGGCGGCACCTACCAGAGCTAACCGCCGAAGGAATTCCCCCTACTGCTACAACTCCCAGTGACACTCCCGCTAAGTGTCATCCATCCCGACCCGGAACGTACGATGCGGAGGGTGGACTTGCGCGTGCTGTCAGGGCCGACGCGCACGAGGTCCTGGAGAGCGGAGGGCAGCACCTGCCAGAACTCCTGGATGAACTCGGGGCCCTTCTTGCGGCTGTTCTGCAGAATGTCGTTCGCGAGGTACAGCAGTGGTAACTTGCGATCCTGCGACGTGCTCGCGAAGTGCTTCTGCCATGTCTGCACCACCTGGTCGGCGCGCTTCCGGTGAAAAATGCACCAATGGGAGAGCGCTGAGCGGACGGGGATGAGTGGAAGAGAGAGAACGAGAGAAAGAGAGAAAGAGAGAAAGAGAGGGAGCGAGAGACGCACGTAACGGTCAGATATCAAACGGTAACGGTCACGGTAACGTCTTGGACCAGCTTAACTTACTCGCCTAACTTCGTTCTAAAAAAAAACGAATTGAGGTGTAGAATGGAAATGGGTAATGGTAAACGAGGGTGCTTTTAAAATAGAAGTCGGATTACGGCTAGCCGGGACTGCTGACTGTTCGGCGGATGGACCAACGAGGCTGACCGACCAGCAAGACAGGTTCTTACTCTCAATGCTCTGCTGTGATGCATTCAGCTTCGATAGCTTCTCAAAAAGAATGGCGTCGTTAAACTCGTTCATCCTGCACCCCGCGAGCAAAGACTTGAGAAACCAAAAGGCCGACCCTATGACGGCCGACAATACCTATTTCATAGCCTACTTTATCGCACTAAGAATAATAAATCGCCATGACCGATGAAGCCTTGAACCCTAATTGCTCCTCGCGCAGCGCAACTATGGGCGCGGTATTTTCGGTTCAGGTGAAAGGGTTGCAACTTGCACTGCTTTTCAGCCAGAAATTGAAAAATCATACGGATGGAAGGCGGTTCACCAATATTTCGGAACGGCTGTATGCGATACGCAGCGGTTGACTCGCTTCCCAAGTCACGAACCAGTCTTGATAGTGCCCTGGTTTCCAGAAGTTATGTAACAAATACAGGTGTAGCCTGGTCTATAAAAGGAACATGTTTAAAACCCGCGGGCCAAGAAGTTCAACCTTAGGAAGGTTGGTTGGGAGTGAAAACGCTATTGGCCTGCGAACCATCGAGGTCTTAGAACTCGGGAATAATCACAGGCGTTTTTGGGACACCCAACCAGCATTAGGTAGGAAGGATGAACCAATTTTGGCCTTCTTGACCACTCTGGTCACCCTACAACAGGCCCTCATATTCATTTCAGGGGACCCTGATCCATCAGGGCTGCCCCTCCAAAAAAAAAAAAAAATCCTGATTGATCAGGGCTGGGCCCAATGCGGCCCCGATGCGGCTTCTCGTCGTGCGCGTCGCTGGCCCCGTCCGTCGCCTGCCCCCGCTCGTCGCAGCCCGTCCGTCCCGCGCCATTTCGCCGTCCCGCCGCTCGTCGCCACGCTGCCGTTGTCGCCCTATTTTTGCGCCACCTCCTCTTTCTCCTCCCTCTCCCTGCTGCTCCTGCAGCGGAGGAGGGGGTGGGGGGAGGGTGTGGGGGTGGCGGGTGTGACCAGTCAACAGCCGTCCCTCCACCTCTCCTCTCTCCCCCTGCTGCTCCTGCTGTAGAGGGGTGGAGGGGGGGGGGGGGTGAGGGGGTGGAGGGGGTTTTACCACCAGCGCCAGCCCGCCTCTTCTCTCTCCCTGCCGCCCCTCCTGGGTTGGCGAGGAGGGGGGGGGGGAGGGTGAAGAGGTGGCAGGAGTGACCACTCGTTCTGATGTGTTTTTCTCTTTCTGTGTTTCCGCTGGGCATCTCTGATGCACTTGTTGCTTGCCCTGCCTGTCCTGCCGATCTGCTGTTGTGGAGGGGGGGTTTTGGGAAGAAGGGGGGGGGTTGGCAGGGGTGGCCGGCGTGAAGCCAGCAGCTCCAGTCACCCGTGAGTCCATTGCTCCAGTCGCCCGTGAGTCAGTTGCTCCTGCCGCTCGCCTAGCCGCTCGAGCCCGTTGCTCCAGTTGCATGTGAGCCAGTTGCTCCAGTAGCCCGTGAGCCAGCAGCTTCAGCTGCCGCCCAACAACTCCTCTCTCTCTCTCTCCTCCTCCTCACATGCCCTCTCCTACTTCTGTTGCACCTTGGTGTACCCCTTCAGGGGGTGTTCTGCACATGGTTCTTCACTGCAGGCAGTTAGGGGGTGTGTCAAAATATAATTGTATGCATTATATTATAACTGCCTGTAGTGTAGACTTAGTGTAGTGCTAACGTGTTTGGTGGTGCACCTTGCTTGCTTTGCCTATATCCTTGTACCTTCTCTCCTTATTGAACCTCCTTTTTCTTGGCCAAGATTCCTCTCGCTACTACCCTAGCTCACCTCTGTCCTAACCTAAGTCATAGCCTACTAAGGCTACTTTAACACCGCCTAACCTCGCGGGGGGTTTAAAGCCCCATTTTGCAGTTGCCGAACCTTTACCGAGCCACGCTAAACTTTATTGGGGCTGTAGTTACCCCTGGACTTCAAAGCTACCGAACAGGGCCATTTTGTACCCTAGTCCCCGAAAAAACTTATACAGTGCAGGCATTTTCAGGACAATTTTCAGAGGGATCCTGAAGGATCAGTGTTACACGCACACCTCAATCCTGATTTGTCAAGGTGCATATCCAACAGAATACCGAATAATCAGTGCTACATTCTAAACAATACTGAATTTTCGGTGCTGGACCATCACACTAATCCTGAAATCATGGTAATCGAGATCTTTTATCCTAATATCTGAGGGCCTGCCCTACAACTTCTCTCGGAATGAAAGGCTTGGCCACATTTTCACAACGACCAAGAAGGAGCGCTCCCGGCGCTTTTCAGGTATGGGGGCAGAGCCCCATACTTCCATGTGCAAGGTCCGAAGAGGGTGCAGTAATGGGAGGAAATGAGAAGAAGTGAGGGGCGACGCGCCGACGGTGGACGCATCTGGGCAGGAAGCATCATATGATTTTACACAGAGACAGCTACGCACACACAAATAATAAGATCCATCAACACTATAATCATCAGAATACATGGCAAACAAAGCAGATCCTATTTGAGACATGTCCATATCAAACACAGCAAACCACCGCGCAATAGTGTAGGCCAGTCCGGAGAAAAGCCATAACCCCAAATCGGGCGCGGAAGAGGTCGTCGAGCTGGCGGAAGTAGAGTGCAATGGAGTGACCGGTGCGTCCGCAGACGGTGCCGCGAAGTGGAGCAGACTGAGGTTGGTACTGGCAGGGCTCAATGGGGGAACCACGCGACACCCAACTGTCACACCCGCCGCCGCGGCCACGCTACTTGAGCCATTAGGTCCTCACTGACGCTGGGAAACCCCGAGCTGCTGTTGCTGCTTCTGCTGCGACTTATAATGCTGTTGCTGAGTCACCATCGCACCCCCAGTACCATCACCTCCTGCTGCAGCACCCCCAAAATTAGCACCTCCCAGCTTCAGCAACCCCTGACGTACCAGCACCTCCACCTCCTCCACGACAACGACCACCCCTGCACCGTCCTCGCCACCAAAGGTGACAGAGACGGTTGCTGCCTCTGCTGTAACAGTAGGCTCACCAACAGTAGCAGAGGCAGTTGGGGTAGGGATTTGGGGTGGAGTGCACCCCTTAGGGAGAAATACCGCGGTGGAGGCGATAGTGCAAAGTCAATACTCGATCTCAGTGAGACGAGTCGCAAAGAGATCAATAGCGAGGTTCATGGGGTGCATGGTAAGGAGGTCGTTACATGCAGGCGCGAGACGGTCAGGGAGGCGGGTCGCTAGGAAGTGCAGAGTGAGATACACGAGGGGGAGGGGGGTTGTGTGCGTAGCTAGGTGCTCAGTAGTGCAAGCAGCGCGAAGGCTAGCATCAGGTTAGCACAGGTGGGTAGTGAGGTCAGACACTCCTTCGCCGTCGCGACCTGCAAAAGTGCGCTCGCTTGGCCGGCTACAGGAGGCAACCAAGAGCGAGGCGCGCAGAAGCTTGCACGACGCCCAAACCGAGTACGCAAGCTGGGCCACGCAGTGAGCCTCCCGCTCCCCCGAGATGGATTCAACATTAAGGGCAGGAGGACGCTTGGGGGCAAGTAGCTCACTCGACACGTCGGCGTATTGGTAGACGACGTCTAAGATATGGCTTAGCAAGTGGAGCTGGACGTCGATCAACCATGCGTCAAAGTTCATCGCCCGCCCCTCCGCATCGAGCCGCAGTACGAACTTGGACGCCATGATAGGAGTGAGCAGGGGCACATCTAGATCGGATGAAAGGGACAACCACAGGAGGAGGAGAAGACAAGCTGGTGTAAACCCAAACCGCAGCTGCAGACAACAGCCGCAGGTGCGGCAGCGAACAGCAGCTGCATGCTCATCGGTGTTGACAGGCGCGGCGTCAGGCGCTCCTGGTAGGTGCAACTGCAAGCGCGGTCGGCAGGTTTGGCAGGTGCGCGGTTGGCGCGCCGGCAAGGTGCGGTAAGTCGCGCGGCAGGCGCGCAGCAGGCACGCGGCGGGCGCGGTAGGGCGTGGCAGGGCGCGGTAGGGAGCGCAGCAGGGCACGTGGCATGGCTCGCCAGGGGCGCGATGGGGCAGTGGCTGGGGCGCGATGAGGCCACTAGAGGGAGGGGCGCGACGGGGCGCTGGGGAGCTAGATGGGGGCCGCTAGTGGATGCTAGAGGGCGCTAAAGGGGGCCAGGTCGTGAGAGCACGAGGGCAGCAAGGGGTGTAGGTGGTGCGGAAGGGAGCAACCTAACTTAAGATGATACCATATGAAGAAGGGAACGAATGGAGAATGGGGGTATACAGAGGGGGTCCATCTAGCAAACTTGTACCATCTATAGTGCAACACAACATACCGTAGTTTATGAAATACATATGCAAATGCATATGTGTATGTTATATAACCAGCACTCGATCCCTGGAAAATCCTGGATTGTCATATGTGATGGAAAAAATAGGAACATAACTTGGATCCCCTCATAAGATGGCGTTTCTTCACTCCTTATTACATCTCATACAACTCTCTTTTGGAATGGCATGTAAGATAAATGGAGATATGTAAGGAAATGTCCTTTTCCTTACTTCGCGTCCCTGCTCAGCGCGTACACCACTGTTCCCACCCACAGCACCCAACAGTAATCCGTTACCACTCGCGACACTCGCTTCGACACCATTCCCGCCACCATTCACGACGCGACCCAACCTCACGGTTCGGTTGGTAACCCGCGCTCCGGACCTCCGCCTCGACACTTTCCCAACCTCGGCACCAGGCCCGTCGCGCACCCCATTTTTCACACATTACCGTTACCACTGTAGTTTCGCTATATATTCTTCGCTCATGCCTTCGCTCATTGTACTCTTGCTTCGATATTGCAATTCTCACTCGTTCGCTCAATTGCACTCGTAACACTTGGTTATCAGAGCCTACGATCTCTTCTCGGACCGCACCCACACCTTCGCTTCCCCACTATCTCCATTTTTGGGGGGGGTAGACGTCTCTCAGCGAACAAGCACCGCCGCTCGAAGTGCCCTCTCGTAAGCACGCACGGCCACGACAGAGGCTCCCGCTGAGTTTGCCCGACACCCCCGCCATGGCCGACATTAATCTTGCGACATTGACGCAGGAGCAGCTCGACCGTCTCGTACGTCAACTCGAAGATTCGGCACTCGAAATTGCGACACTCACGGCGGAACGTGACTCCGCCCGCCAGCAATCAACGGTGAATGCACCGGCTCCATCACAAGCACCCGCAAATGCACCTGCGCAATCAGAAGAACCGATCGTCATCTCATCAGGCACACCGACGCAAAACGACAGCGTGGGACAGCGCTCAGGCGCAGCCAGTGATGGCGCCGCTCAATCGATGCCTGGCATGGAGAGAAATCGGGCCGCGCCAAGCCCGCGTGGGCCTCGCGAAGCTCGTCGGCACGTGGAGTTTGCAGCAACAAGTGGCGACCACATCATGGCACCAATGCCACTCAAGCCGCAGCGCCCGCCCTGTTTCGATCCAAGCCAACGTGGAGGTCCGACGGTTCAGTCGTGGGTCTTCGCGAAGATTCGCTATGCTGTTTCGCTGCTGAGGGGCCCCGCCATGGACTGGTGGCGAGTCATCGTGACGTCGCCACGCGCCTACGAGCCACTGTCGCAAGAGGAAGGGCCCACGGGACCAGCCGTCACCTGGAGTTCATTCTGCGAAACAGCCCAATACAGCACGTGGGATGCGTGGTGCGCAGGGCTTCGGGCGCGCTTCGAGCCGATTGCGGCTTCTATTTCAGCGCGTCAGAAACTGCGTACTTGGCGGCAGCTCGGATCGGTCCAAGACTACACGAGCGGTTTTCTCGCATTATGCGAGCAAGTCGGCTATATGCACGAAGCGGAGCGGGTGGACCGTTACGTCGGAGGGCTGAAGCCGGACATCTCGCACGAAATCATGCTACGCGAACTCTCAAATTTCAACGAGATTCTCGCGCTCGCCGAGAAAATCGACATATTACGCCGACCGAGACCGGGGTCCTACTACGGACATCGCCCTCGGGGACCAATCGAGCACACCACTGTACACGCTGTTGCGACGAACGCAGCTGCCGTGCCGTTTAAGGGGCGCTGCTTCGCTTGCAATAGGCCGGGCCATCGTAAGAGTGAGTGCCCAGAGGAGCTGAGGCGCCGCGGAGCAGAGCAGGGGAGGGAGTCTCTAAGGCAGGGAAACGCCAGCAGTCAGTAGGAATCGGGCCAACTACTGACGAGACTGCCTGCTCGCCCAACCACACCGACCCTCACCGAGTCACAGTACCGATTCACGCTATCGATCGGGCTCGGATGAATAAGGAGGGTACAGCGACGGATTGCCCAGTACTGATCCACGGGAAAATACAGGGAGCAGCAGTGAAGATTTTTATAGACGGAGGAGCAAGCCACAGCTTAGTTAATACCGCAACCGCACGAAAGCTGCAACTGACACTTAGTCGGTGTTTACCGGAAATAGATGCACGCTTAGTGGACGGAACGCCACTGGCCATACGGGAGAAGGTGGAGAGAGTAAAGGTCCGCTGCGGGGGAATTTTGGGGTTTACACAGGAAATGCTCGCGACGACATTGGATGGGCACGACATTTTACTGGGACGTGATTGGCTGCGACGGTATAACCCGCGAATCGACTGGACGACGGGTAGCTGCACTGTGCGAAGTAGCGGTAACTGGGTCGTGCTACCTCGCTGGCAGTCGCCCGAGTCTTCAACGGTCCACGTCAACGCCATCACGATGAAACGGGCTGTCGCCGCTGGAGCTGACGTGTACGCAGTGGATATAGCATTGGTAGGAGAAGCGGAGCAGCCGAACGATTTTCAGAAACTGTTGGCAGCAGTACCGCCTGAACTACAGGAACTGTTGAAACGATACCCGGGGATTTTTCCGGACGATCTACCAGAGGGACTGCCACCTCAGCGGGCACATGACCACCGCATAGAGTTAGAACCGGGGGCACAGCCAACTGTACAGCGACAATTCCGCCTGACACAGCCAGAGCTCGACGAACTGAGGAAGCAGTTAGATTACCTGTTAGAGAAAAAATTCATCCGACCGAGCTCGTCGCCGTTCGCCGCACCGATACTGTTCACACCGAAAAAAGACGGGGGTTTCCGCATGTGTATCGACTACAGAGCACTGAACAGGGTAACAGTCAAGTCGCGATACCCCATTCCCCGCGCCGACGAACTGATAGATCAACTGCGAACAGCACGGGTTTTTTCGAAAATAGATTTACGGGGAGGTTACCATCAGATTCGGGTCGAACCATCAGACTGCACCAATACAGCATTTAGGACTAGGTACGGGTCATTCGAGTACACTGTGATGCCATTCGGGTTGACCAACGCACCGGCAACATTTCAGATGACCATGAACGAGGCGTTTAGGCCACTTTTAGATAAATGCGTGATAGTTTACCTCGACGACATCCTAGTCTACAGTCGTGATAAGCAGCAGCATTTAGCAGATCTGGAAGCAGTGTTTAACGTTTTAGACAAGCACCGACTACTGACCAAGGGTTCCAAGTGCGAGTTTTTTCAGGACAGGTTAGAATTTTTGGGGCACGTCATTTCGGAGGCTGGGGTTGAAATCGACCCCAAGAAGCTCGACACGGTCAAAGCATGGCACCCCCCGACAAATATCACGGAGCTGCAGAGTTTTTTAGGGTTCGTGAATTACGTGCGTCGGTTCGTCCCCGACATGGCGAAGTTAACAGCCCCACTGACGGATCTGCTGCGGAAAGGGGTCGCTTTTACGTGGGGGGAGAAAGAGCATGCTGCCTTCTCTGCCCTGAAAACTGTTCTCTGTTCACCGCCCGTACTGCGCATCGCTGACCCACACCGCCCTTTCGAAGTTATTACAGACGCAAGCGACATCGCCATTGGAGCCGTACTGCTACAGGATTTCGGCAACGGCCTACAGCCTATCGCATACGAGTCACGAAAGCTGCATCCGCCCGAGAAAAATTACCCGATACACGACCGCGAAATGCTCGCGATCGTGCATGCGTTCAAAGTATGGCGCTGTTACTTGACCGGCGCAGACGTGACAGTACGGACAGACCACCGATCACTACAGTACCTCCGCGCACAGCCCCACCTCAACCCACGACAGATTCGCTGGCTCGATTTCCACGAGTCCAATTTTCATTACACGGTCACCTATAAAAAGGGAGCCTCGAACATCGCCGACGCACTGACCCGACCCACTGCCCAGATCCACGCGATACTACTCGCCCAGACCAGCCCGCTACTGACCGGACTATTTACCCACGGATACCAAACGGACCCATTCTTCACAGGAGGAAATTCGCAGCAGTTCGCAGCAGCAAAAGGAGTCTATTACGTAAAAGCCGGGACCGACCGCATCTGGGTACCGGGGTACACACTGCTACGGGAATTACTGTTACAGGAGGCACACGACGGAATTACCTCGGGACATTTCGGGGTAGAGAAAACACGGCAGCAGCTGCAGCGGTATTATTACTGGCCCGAAATGTTGACCGACGTTCAACGACACGTGGCATCGTGTCCCACTTGCCAGATCATGAAGTCATCACGGAAGCGGCCGGCAGGACAGTTGCAGCCGATCCCACCCCCAGAGCGTGCTTGGCAGCAGGTGACGATGGACTTCGTCACGGGGTTACCTGCCGGAACGAGTGGGAATGACGCGATCCTGGTCGTCGTCGATCGACTGACGAAAATGGCACACTTCGCAGCCTGCAAGAAATCAATCCCAGCCGAAGAAACAGCCCGCCTCTTCATCTCCACCATCGTTCGACTGCACGGGATACCAGCATCAATCATCAGCGACAGAGACACGAAATTCACCAGCAACTTCTGGCGGAACCTGTGGCAACAATTCGGCACGCGACTGCAGTTCAGTTCATCATACCACCCCGAAACCGACGGACAGACAGAACGGACAAATCAGACCATGGAACAGCTCATCCGGGCCACGTGCGACGACCCGACCACGTGGGAACAGCAACTGCCACTCATCGAATTCGCATACAATAACTCACCATCCGCCACGACCCAACAGTCACCGTTTTACCTGAACTACGGACAAGACCCCACAGTACCCATGACCCCGAATCCCGACAACCCAGTCCCACGCGCACAACAGTTCGCAGAGATATTACAAGCAGCACGGACCCGAGCAGCAGAAGCAATAAAAAAATCAAACGTCATCGCTAAGCGCAACGCCGACCGACACCGCCGCCCCGTCACTTACCAGCCAGACGACCTAGTTTTACTCGACACCCAAAACCTCCGCCTGCCCATCACCCCGAAACTCCGCCCCCGATATTGCGGGCCATTTCGCATCAGCCACATGATCACACCCGTCACCGCCCACCTCCTCCTCCCTGCTGACTGGTACGTCAGCCCGTCATTCCACGTCAGCCTGCTTCGCCCATACGTGCCATCCACCAGCCAACTGCCCCGCAACCGCCCCGCCAGCATGACCCGACCTCCAACTGAGCCGGTCATCACACCTGAGAAAATACTGAGCCATCGAGTACGTGACCCACGGGGAGCCCGCAGAATCGAATTCCTGATCCGTTGGAAGGACCGCACCCCACCGAAGACAACTGGGTCCCCCTGGATAGAATTGAGAAACACCCTGTCCTCACCGAGTATCTGCGAAGCCGAAACTTCCGAGATGTACACGCGCTCTCGTAAGAGGGGCCTCCTTGGGAGGGGGGGTAGTGTAAGGAAATGTCCTTTTCCTTACTTCGCGTCCCTGCTCAGCGCGTACACCACTGTTCCCACCCACAGCACCCAACAGTAATCCGTTACCACTCGCGACACTCGCTTCGACACCATTCCCGCCACCATTCACGACGCGACCCAACCTCACGGTTCGGTTGGTAACCCGCGCTCCGGACCTCCGCCTCGACACTTTTCCCAACCTTGGCACCAGGCCCGTCGCGCTCCCCATTTTTCACACATTACCGTTACCACTGTAGTTTCGCTATATATTCTTCGCTCATGCCTTCGCTCATTGTACTCTTGCTTCGATAGTGCAATTCTCACTCGTTCGCTCAATTGCACTCGTAACACTTGGTTATCAGAGCCTACGATCTCTTCTCGGACCGCACCCACACCTTCGCTTCCCCACTATCTCCATTTTTGGGGGGGGTAGACGTCTCTCAGCGAACAAGCACCGCCGCTCGAAGTGCCCTCTCGTAAGCACGCACGGCCACGACAGAGGCTCCCGCTGAGTTTGCCCGACAACCCCGCCATGGCCGACATTAATCTTGCGACATTGACGCAGGAGCAGCTCGACCGTCTCGTACGTCAACTCGAAGATTCGGCACTCGAAATTGCGACACTCACGGCGGAACGTGACTCCGCCCGCCAGCAATCAACGGTGAATGCACCGGCTCCATCACAAGCACCCGCAAATGCACCTGCGCAATCAGAAGAACCGATCGTCATCTCATCAGGCACACCGACGCAAAACGACAGCGTGGGACAGTGCTCAGGCGCAGCCAGTGATGGCGCCGCTCAATCGATGCCTGGCATGGAGAGAAATCGGGCCGCGCCAAGCCCGCGTGGGCCTCGCGAAGCTCGTCGGCACGTGGAGTTTGCAGCAACAAGTGGCGACCACATCATGGCACCAATGCCACTCAAGCCGCAGCGCCCGCCCTGTTTCGATCCAAGCCAACGTGGAGGTCCGACGGTTCAGTCGTGGGTCTTCACGATGAACGTTTTCTTCGACGCGAATTACGTCGAGTCGGACGCAGCGAAGATTCGCTATGCTATTTCGCTGCTGAGGGGCCCCGCCATGGACTGGTGGCGAGTCATCGTGACGTCGCCACGCGCCTACGAGCCACTGTCGCAAGAGGAAGGGCCCACGGGACCAGCCGTCACTTGGAGTTCATTCTGCGAAACAGCCCAATACAGCACGTGGGATGCGTGGTGCGCAGGGCTTCGGGCGCGCTTCGAGCCGATCGCGGCTTCTATTTCGGCGCGTCAGAAACTGCGTACTTGGCGGCAGCTCGGATCGGTCCAAGACTACACGAGCGGTTTTCTCGCATTATGCGAGCAAGTCGGCTATATGCACGAAGCGGAGCGGGTGGACCGTTACGTCGGAGGGCTGAAGCCGGACATCTCGCACGAAATCATGCTACGCGGACTCTCAAATTTCAACGAGATTCTCGCGCTCGCCGAGAAAATCGACATATTACGCCGACCGAGACCGGGGTCCTACTACAGACATCGCCCTCGGGGACCAATCGAGCACGCCACTGTACACGCTGTTGCGACGAACGCAGCTGCCGCGCCGTTTAAGGGGCGCTGCTTCGCTTGCAATAGGCCGGGCCATCGTAAGAGTGAGTGCCCAGAGGAGCTGAGGCGCCGCGGAGCAGAGCAGGGGAGGGAGTCTCTAAGGCAGGGAAACGCCAGCAGTCAGTAGGAATCGGGCCAACTACTGACGAGACTGCCTGCTCGCCCAACCACACCGACCCTCACCGAGTCACAGTACCGATTCACGCTATCGATCGGGCTCGGATGAATAAGGAGGGTACAGCGACGGATTGCCCAGTACTGATCCACGGGAAAATACAGGGAGCAGCAGTGAAGATTTTTATAGACGGAGGAGCAAGCCACAGCTTAGTTAATACCGCAACCGCACGAAAGCTGCAACTGACACTTAGTCGGTGTTTACCGGAAATAGATGCACGCTTAGTGGACGGAACGCCACTGGCCATACGGGAGAAGGTGGAGAGAGTAAAGGTCCGCTGCGGGGGAATTTTTGGGTTTACACAGGAAATGCTCGCGACGACATTGGATGGGCACGACATTTTACTGGGACGTGATTGGCTGCGACGGTATAACCCGCGAATCGACTGGACGACGGGTAGCTGCACTGTGCGAAGTAGCGGTAACTGGGTCGTGCTACCTCGCTGGCAGTCGCCCGAGTCTTCAACGGTCCACGTCAACGCCATCACGATGAAACGGGCTGTCGCCGCTGGAGCTGACGTGTACGCAGTGGATATAGCATTGGTAGGAGAAGCGGAGCAGCCGAACGATTTTCAGAAACTGTTGGCAGCAGTACCGCCTGAACTACAGGAACTGTTGAAACGATACCCGGGGATTTTTCCGGACGATCTACCAGAGGGACTGCCACCTCAGCGGGCACATGACCACCGCATAGAGTTAGAACCGGGGGCACAGCCAACTGTACAGCGACAATTCCGCCTGACACAGCCAGAGCTCGACGAACTGAGGAAGCAGTTAGATTACCTGTTAGAGAAAAAATTCATCCGACCGAGCTCGTCGCCGTTCGCCGCACCGATACTGTTCACACCGAAAAAGGACGGGGGTTTCCGCATGTGTATCGACTACAGAGCACTGAACAGGGTAACAGTCAAGTCGCGATACCCCATTCCCCGCGCCGACGAACTGATAGATCAACTGCGAACAGCACGGGTTTTTTCGAAAATATATTTACGGGGAGGTTACCATCAGATTCGGGTCGAACCATCAGACTGCGCCAAGACAGCATTTAGGACTAGGTACGGGTCATTCGAGTACACTGTGATGCCATTCGGGTTGACCAACGCACCGGCAACATTTCAGATGACCATGAACGAGGCGTTTAGGCCACTTTTAGATAAATGCGTGATACTTTACCTCGACGACATCCTAGTCTACAGTCGTGATAAGCAGCAGCATTTAGCAGATCTGGAAGCAGTGTTTAACGTTTTAGACAAGCACCGACTACTGACCAAGGGTTCCAAGTGCGAGTTTTTTCAGGACAGGTTAGAATTTTTGGGGCACGTCATTTCGGAGGCTGGGGTTGAAATCGACCCCAAGAAGCTCGACACGGTCAAAGCATGGCACCCCCCGACAAATATCACGGAGCTGCAGAGTTTTTTAGGGTTCGTGAATTACGTGCGTCGGTTCGTCCCCGACATGGCGAAGTTAACAGCCCCACTGACGGATCTGCTGCGGAAAGGGGTCGCTTTTACGTGGGGGGAGAAAGAGCATGCTGCCTTCTCTGCCCTGAAAACTGTTCTCTGTTCACCACCCGTACTGCGCATCGCTGACCCACACCGCCCCTTCGAAGTAGTAACCGACGCAAGCGACATCGCCATTGGAGCCGTACTGCTACAGGATTTCGGCAACGGCCTACAGCCCATCGCATACGAATCACGAAAGCTGCATCCGCCCGAGAAAAATTACCCGATACACGACCGCGAAATGCTCGCGATCGTGCATGCGTTCAAAGTCTGGCGCTGTTACTTGACCGGCGCAGACGTGACAGTACGGACAGACCACCGATCCCTACAGTACCTCCGCGCACAGCCCCACCTCAACCCACGACAGATCCGCTGGCTCGATTTCCTCGAGTCAAATTTCCACTACACTGTCACCTACAAAAAGGGGGCATCCAACATCGCTGACGCACTGACCCGCCCCACTGCCCAAATCCACGCGATACTACTCGCCCAGACCAGCCCGCTACTGACAGGACTATTTACCCATGGGTACCAAACAGACCCATTCTTCACAGGAGGAAATTCGCAGCAGTTCGCAGCAGCCAAAGGCGTCTATTACGTAAAAGCCGGGACCGACCGCATCTGGGTACCAGGGTACACACTGCTACGGGAATTACTGTTATAGGAGGCACACGACGGAGTTACCTCGGGACATTTCGGGGTAGAGAAAACACGGCAGCAGCTGCAGCGGTATTATTACTGGCCCGAAATGTTGGCCGACGTTCAACGACACGTGGCATCGTGTCCCACTTGCCAGATCATGAAGTCATCACGGAAGCGGCCGGCAGGACAGTTGCAGCCGATACCACCCCCAGAGCGTGCTTGGCAGCAGGTGACGATGGACTTCGTCACAGGGTTACCGGCCGGAGCAAGTGGGAATGACGCGATCCTGGTCGTCGTCGATCGACTGACGAAAATGGCACACTTCGCAGCATGCAAAAAATCAATCACAGCCGAAGAAACAGCCCGCCTCTTCATCTCCACCATCGTTCGACTGCACGGGATACCAGCATCAATCATCAGCGACAGAGACACGAAATTCACCAGCAACTTCTGGCGGAACCTGTGGCAACAATTCGGCACGCGACTGCAGTTCAGTTCATCATACCACCCCGAAACCGACGGACAGACAGAACGGACAAATCAGACCATGGAACAGCTCATCCGGGCCACGTGCGACGACCCGACCACGTGGGAACAGCAACTGCCACTCATCGAATTCGCATACAATAACTCACCATCCGCCACGACCCAACAGTCACCGTTTTACCTGAACTACGGACAAGACCCCACAGTACCCATGACCCCGAATCCCGACAACCCAGTCCCACGCGCACAACAGTTCGCAGAGATATTACAAGCAGCACGGACCCGAGCAGCAGAAGCAATAAAAAAATCAAACGTCATCGCTAAGCGCAACGCCGACCGACACCGCCGCCCCGTCACTTACCAGCCAGACGACCTAGTTTTACTCGACACCCAAAACCTCCGCCTGCCCATCACCCCGAAACTCCGCCCCCGATATTGCGGGCCATTTCGCATCAGCCACATGATCACACCCGTCACCGCCCACCTCCTCCTCCCTGCTGACTGGTACGTCAGCCCGTCATTCCACGTCAGCCTGCTTCGCCCATACGTGCCATCCACCAGCCAACTGCCCCGCAACCGCCCCGCCAGCATGACCCGACCTCCAACTGAGCCGGTCATCACACCTGAGAAAATACTGAGCCATCGAGTACGTGACCCACGGGGAGCCCGCAGAATCGAATTCCTGATCCGTTGGAAGGACCGCACCCCCACCGAAGACAACTAGGTCCCCCTGGATAGAATTGAGAAACACCCTGTCCTCACCGAGTATCTGCGAAGCCGAAACTTCCGAGATGTACACGCGCTCTCGTAAGAGGGGCCTCCTTGGGAGGGGGGGTAGTGTAAGGAAATGTCCTTTTCCTTACTTCGCGTCCCTGCTCAGCGCGTACACCACTGTTCCCACCCACAGCACCCAACAGTAATCCGTTACCACTCGCGACACTCGCTTCGACACCATTCCCGCCACCATTCACGACGCGACCCAACCTCACTGTTCGGTTGGTAACCCGCGCTCCGGACCTCCGCCTCGACACTTTTCCCAACCTCGGCACCAGGCCCGTCGCGCACCCCATTTTTCACACATTACCGTTACCACTGTAGTTTCGCTATATATTCTTCGCTCATGCCTTCGCTCATTGTACTCTTGCTTCGATAGTGCAATTCTCACTCGTTCGCTCAATTGCACTCGTAACAGTACTCTTGCTTCGATAGTGCAATTCTCACTCGTTCGCTCAATTGCACTCGTAACAAGATAACGGAAAACATTATAGGAAGCAGAGGTGCCCCTTCATCAAATAGGGCACTTTCGTTCGTGGTTGGTTCTGTGGCACAAGTCACGTTCGGTATCCAGAAGCCGACAGCGATTCGTAAAAATGGGTTCTTTGCCACACCGTTTGCTCCAAGCCGAGCTCCGTAACCAAGCCGCGGCTCATCCACCTCAAGAAGTTTCACCCGAACCTCAATCTTCGGCCCTGGTTGTTCCTCTGGCTGACAGACCCAAACCTGCTTCAGCCACTTTCCCGCCGAGTGTCACGTTAGTGAGCTTCCATCCACACCAAAACACGAGCCGTGGTGAAACCCGCAGGTCTTGCCTGAGCACGTGGCGTGGCGTGGTTGCCATTTTTTGGCTTAGAAGCGAGAAGAGCAATCCTATCTATCGAACATTGACCATTCAGGGTTCATATCTCTACGTGTCTCCTCCAGTTCCCTTCTGTTGTTCTGTCTGTGAACATTCTCCGCTTCTCTCGTTCTGGTCTGTCTGTTGGTTTCCACCAGTCGACCACGCCAAGAAAACTACTAGGCTTGCCTTTTCTAGTAACCATGAAGGCCAACGTGCTGCTGCTGGCTCTAGCTCTCGCCACGTTGCTACACCTGGCTTCGGCGCAGACAAATTACAACTCGACATGTAATAACTTGTGCACTGCGTCGGGCAACAACACCATCTACCTCAACTGCACAGGGCAATGCGTGGTACGTTCCGCTGCCGCTATCTCTCTGCCTGAGCAATTTCAATAATTCGCTGGCTACGAATGATTCTTCGACGTAACCTGCATTGGAATTGGAGTGCTTTCCGATAGTCATGCTCAGAGAAGCATCTTCTTATTATTGTTAGGCGTTAAGTATTGATGCTTTTGGAACACAGTATTCATGTGCCGTTTGCTTTGTTAAGCCTTTCTGTTTCCCGTCACATGTTTGGACATGGGTTCGCCGCACCGCACCCCGCAAGGAATGCGTTTCAGCGCACGAAATACATTCGTCAGAACTTTCATAAAATCCTGGACAGTTTTTCCCCCAAGAACCTCGCCATTGTCCTCCGCCAGGCACCCTTCACTGATACGATCTTTGAGACGCCTAAAAAACGTCTCAATGTTCGCGGCTTTCATAAAATCCCGAACTGTTCCTGTCCCCAAGTACCTCGCCCTTGACCTCCGTGGGGCACCCTTCACTCCTTTCCGCCCACCTGCCCCGCCGAGCTTCCGCTCATTCGATGCATATCCGCGCGCTCATCCCGTTCGCTTTGCGCCACTTCCGTTGTGTCCTTGGGTTCACCCACCTGCGCCCGCATTTTCGCAGACTTGCCTTTCCAACGTTCCGTCCGGCTGTGTTCCCTACTTCAACCCCATCTTCAACGGAGGTACGCATTTTCGGGATACCGTTGTGACCCTTAAGTTGAGTCTTACAAAGTCAGTTTTGTTACTATGGCACACGACACTTTTTTCGCAAAACTGCTTCGCCAACGTTCCGTTCGGCTGTGTTCCCTACTTCTACCCCATCTTTAACGGAGGTACGTCTTCCTATAGCACGAGCGGCTGCATTCCGTTCTTTGAAGCGAGGGTTCAGCTTTGTGTTTGGAACAGTGCTGACGTCAGCCAGTCGCCGAAATAGTTCGATGGTTCGCCGTCAATGCCAACGTAACGCCTTGCCCCGGTTGGAACAAAAAAGCAGCGCAGACGATTACGTTTGGAGATTACCGTAAGGCTATGTGCTCTCACCATGATTGCTACAGCGCGCTTCCAGAGCAAATGTTTGAAACCGCGGGGTTTATTTTAATTTCACCAGCAAAAATCCGCTGTATCGCTTCATTTCTGACTCACCGCGACCGGGACGTGTGATATATATTGAGCCGCGAGACGTCAGGCGAGCTGGCGCGGACCGCAGTACGCTTTTACCTTGCACGTCGTAAACCCAACAGCTGTTGGTCTCCGCCTGTTTCCTGCTTCTCTCCACCAATCCCCTGCTCGTTTCCGCCTGTTCCCTCCACTTCGCCAATCCCTGCTCTTTTTCCCCCTCGTTTGCGCTCGCTCACAACCCCTTCCATCCTGCAGTTGCATCTCTTCCACATATTTTCTAAGGTTGACAAGATAATATATCGATTCCATCTATTCCAGTTGCACGATTTCCCATCACACATGGCATATTCTCCATCCCTGGTCGATACCTCCCAGCTCTCTCACCCACACACACCCCTCCGTGCTCACCTCCCCTTCTCCCATTCTTTCAGGCAATCTCACCAAGTGCGAGTGCGGCTTCTCCTGCCACGCGTCGCTCGAGTGGTGGCAGTGGATGCTGGCGGGCTTTGCGATCTTCATTGCGTGCGCGATGGTTGGCGCATGCATCATGTACGGCACCAAGGGAGCAGAGTAGATGGTGTAGGGGTTACACATCGCTGACCTGGTTTGGAGCTCACGCGTTACTAGGCTCTGCGGAGGCCTTATGGAGATTTAGCTGGTTGTTTTTTCTTACTTGACCTCCTGTAGAGGCGAGGTGCTTAGAATAATGATAATGAAGTGGTTTTCTCATGGATTTTCCGTGGCTAAATAGGTCACTGAGAAAATGCACACTGGCCTCCTCACTTCCCACCTCCGACAAGTTCCAAGTGTGCAAGATGCTGGAAGCAGAATGTTTTGCTTCAAAGTTTAGCTGAAGGGTAATGTGAGGTCGGGAGGTTTTTTACTAGGCAACGGATTTGGAAAGATAAGAAATTGCCAATTGATAACAAAATTGTAAATGAGAAATGACCTGCAGAAACTGGGGAGCCTTATTGCAGGACACGGAGCAATAATTCCATGCCTTGACACGTCTTTATTCCTACGCTTGATGTGGAATGCTACGCTGTAAAGGCAACACGTTTTCCTCCCTCCAAAGCGGAGAGCACGGTACCCCGACTGGTGTTCAAGTGTTGTTCTTGGAGCATCGCAGCTTCTGGTGTGAACCCCAGTACCCCGACTGGCACTTGCACATGGGCACATATGCTTGGGTATTCAGCAATTTATCCACATCCAACACACACACTCCCTTGCCGCTACACGCCCCCGCGGCCATTGCGGACCCACAGAACTTGTTGCACTCCTCTGTGGTCTTCTGGCCGGCGGTGCCCCCGCACTTGGTGGGGACGGAGGAGAGGCAGTTGCCGGTGATGGAGAAGTCGTCGGAGCAGGGAAGAGAAGAGGCTGAGCCGGAGAAATAGTTGTCAGCAGCGTTGACTTTCTTGACCCGCTGCAGGAAGGCCGGGATGGGGCCAGAGAGGTAGTTGCCCGAGAGGTCTCTGGAGGGGAGTGGGGGTGGGGAGAGAGGGGAAAGATAGGGTGAGGTGACAAATGTGGGACCCGAGAGGTAGTTGCTGGACAGGTCACTGCAGGGGCGGGGAATGGAGGTCGGGGAGGAAGGAGTGTTGGCGAGCAGAGGGTGAGGAGGAAGATGTGAGAAGGCAGAGAGATGAGATGCAGAGAGGTGGGATGCATACATGTATTTGAGAAGATCGGCAGGGAAAGAGTGCAATCGAGTGCAACTTTGAGCTGAGGCAGGATAGGGAGTGAGAGAGCAGGGATGCAAGGAGTGAGCAGGTGGACAGGTGGGCAAGGAGTGAGCAGTGGGGGGCGTACATGAGGGTGAGCTGCTTGAGGCCGCTCAGGTCAGGCAGGGGGCCGTAGTACCACCCGTTATCCAGGTACCTGTAGTCATGGGTGCAGCGAGGTATGGGAGCGGTGGAGTGCGGTGAGGTCAAGGAGAAGATGGGTGAAGGTGCAGCGAACAATGGCAGCAATTGGGTGGCTCATCTCCTCTCTCTCCCAACCCCCAATCCCTTTCCCCCTCCCCTCGCTCTGCCCTCTGCGTGCCCTCCCCCTGTCCCCCTCCTACCCTCCCCCTGGCCTCCCCCTGCCCCCTCCCTCCCGCCCCCAGCCTCACAGCTCTTTGAGTTTCGCCAGCCCGCTGAGCGCCTTGGGCACCTCCCCGTACAAACGCGTGTCGGACAGGGATCTGGGGGGAGAGAAAGGGGGGGGGGAGGGAGGGGGAGAAGCACGGGGTTGGGGGGAGAGTGGGGCTGCAGAGACCGTTGAGCGCCCTGGGAACCTCACCGTACAGCGCCCGTGCTGGACAGGGAGCTGGGGGGAGGGGGGAGAGGCGGGAGGGGGAGAGGAAAGGGGATGGGGGAAGAGTGAGGAGGGAGGAGTTGCAGAGGCGGGAGAGCGCCCTGGGCACCTCGCCATACAGCCCATGCTGGACAGGGAGCTGCGGGAAAGTGGGGGGAAGCAAGGGGTTGAAATGAGTAGGGGTTGAAAGGGCAGTGAGCAAGCAAGCGGGAGGGTGAGAAAGGGGCGAGGGGAAGCTGGAGGGATGTTGAACGAAGGAGTGTGAGCTTCCAGGAGTGTGAGCTTCCAGGAGTGTGAGCGTAAAGCTATTTGAGCTTACAGGCAGGGTAAAAAAAAACGACCGTATTTTTGGAAATCTACCGTAAAAAACGGCCGTAAAAACGGTTTAAAACGGTTCCAGGAGGTGTTTTTCGTTTAAAGAAAAAAGGCCGATTTGTGGGACCAAATTGATGGCGAAAGGTATCAGGATGAAGAGGACGAACCCCTCCTCGCATGTGTGCGTTTGTTTGTAGGCATGGTTGAAAATGTATCAGGCCTTGTTTTTCCCTTTTTTTTCTTGGTGACAAGAGATCTCTAACAAAAAAACACTTTTTTTTTTTTTTAATTTACCGTAAAAAATGGACCGTATTTTACAAAAACCGTATTTTTGAACCTTGCTTACAGGTATGTGAGTTGGCCCAGTGTGCCCAGGAACGTTGGAATCTCGCCCTCCAGAGCGGTTTCCATCAGACCACTGGGATGGCAGTACGGGGAGAGGGGTTGGGAGGGTGGAGAACGGTGGGAAGAGAGCTGGGAAAAATGGCAGGGGTTGTGGAGAAGTTTGTGAACTTTTGAAAGGCTGTGAATGTGTTGGCAATCAGGTGCCGACCAGGATAATAATGTTACTGCTGACGGCTGACCGTTTGGTGAATAAGCTCACAGGTAGCTGAGCTTCTTGAGTTGCGACAGGGTCTTGGGAATGGCGCCCGACCAGTAGTTCTTGCTCACCATGCTGTGAAGGGGGCAGAGTTGAGAAACGGGAATGAGTGAGAGTGTGTGACAGAGTGTGTGCGAGTGTGCGTGCGTGTATGTGTGTGTGTGTGTGTGAGTAAGTGTGCTGCAGAAGAGAGAGCAACAGCAGCAAGCACCCACACGCAATCAGTAGGCGCGGCACTCTTACAGCCGCTTTTACTGAGCTCTCACTCATCTCTCGCTGCACTCACAGGCGCTCCAGGTGGGTGAAAGAGCCAATGAAGTCTGGCAGTGGCCCGCTGAAGCGGTTGTTGCGCAGATAGCTGGGGGGGGAGGGGGAAGAGGAGGGGGGAAGGGAGGGGGGAGGGGAGGGGTGGAAGATGAGAGGGTAAATGGAGGGGAGGGTGCAGACAGAAAGAGAGATGAGTAAGGCCGAGGATAGGATGGGATGCGATTACACGGGTTGGTTGGGAACTTGCGGCGAAAACAGAATTCACAAAGAAGTGCCTTCCACCATCTTCCGTCCACTCTCTCTTCTCTCACTCCCTCCCTCTTTCCCATCCCCTAGCCCCCTAAGCACCCACAGCCCTTTCAGCTGCTTCAGATCGGCGCTATCCAATATTCTTCCCCATCCCCTCTCCCATTTTTAACCGCACCCCTCCACCCCCCCAGGCACGCACAGCTCTTTGAGCTTCTTCAGATTGGCAAAGCTTGCCGGCAAGGCCCCTCCCACGCCGTCCTCCCCTGTTCCAGCGATGTTGCTGCCAAGGGTGCATGCGAGGGGGAAAGGGATGAGGGGAGGGGAAGGAGGATTCAAGAAGGGGGAGGGGGGGGAACGGGGGATAGGAGGCTGGGCGGAACGAGGGCGCAGGCGTAACAAGGTATGTTTTCCATTAGTGGTGAACAATGGAAGGGCTTGAGGTGTAGATATGATTGACGGTGTGGGTTTGAGTGGATTGAACGAGGACGGTAACGCTTATAGGTGGACCAGGATGACTACAACGAGACGGGGACGCTTATAACGAGTCGAGGGTGCTTACAGAATGACGAGGTTGACAAGGCTGCCGAGGCTGGAAGGCACAGCACCGTCTAGAGGGTTTCCACCAATGCTCCTGTCGTGCGGGAGACGGGAGGAACATGAGGAGCGGTTTGGTGGAGCAATTGGCGTATGTAGCTTGACATGTCACGTGGATGGAGGCATGGCATGGCACGGTATGACATGGCATGGCGCGGCTCGGCACGGCGTGAAAGGTTGACTGACAGGTATGTGAGGGCAGTGAGCTGGCCGACGAAGGTTGACTCAGGATTCACTTTAGCATGCAAGAAAATTGTAGAACCAACATGGCAGGGCACAGAATGGCGTGGCACGGCATGGGTTGTTGACTGACAGGTATGTGAGGGCAGTGAGCTGGCCGAGGAAGGCCGGAATTCGCCCCTCTATCCAGCAGTTGTACACATCGCTGGGCGCAGTGGGAGCAGAAGGGGGGAAAGAAGCAGGGGCAGAGACGATAAGAGCAGAGATGGAGGGGGTTGGGGAGAAGAGAGAGAACCTGAGGGAGAGATAAAAAGAGAGAACCAGAGGGACAGAAGAGGCAGGATCAAGGGAAGAAAAAGGCTCAATGGAAGCCAGCCAGGTTCGCTGCATCTTCCCACCCACCCGCACAGCACCACATTGCACCGTGCTGCACTCACAGGTGGATGAGCTTCTTGAGCTTGGTGAACGACTGTGGCAGCGCCATCCTAACTCAAATATCGCCCCCCGCACAGCACTTGACCGTACCGCATTGAACCGCATTGCACCCTGCTGCACTCACAGGTGGATGAGCTTCTTGAGCTTGGTGAACGACTGTGGCAGCGCCTTCACCTCGCCGTTGGAACTCAGATCGCTGCCGTGCCACGTGTTGGGGCGAGGGGAAGACGAGGGGCGAGGAGTGGTGATGAGTGGCGAGGAGTGGTGAGGAGTGGCAAGGAGCGGCGAGGAGTGGCAAGGAGCGGTGAGGAGTGGCAAGGAGCGGTGCGGAGTGGCAAGGAGCGGTGAGGAGTGGCAAGGAGCGGTGAGGAGTGGCAAGGAGCGGCGAGGAGTGGAGAGGGGCGGCGAGGAGTGACGAGTAGCGGCGGGGAGTGACGAGGAGCGGCGGGGAGCGACGAGGAGCGGCGAGGGGTGGCGATCGAGGAGTGGGGGCAGAGCAGGGGGGTTTGGACATGCCAAGGAGAAATGCGGGAAAACGGTGATTAGCCCAGAAAGGACTTCAAAGGTGCGAGGCTGGAAGGGTACGAGGCTGGAAGGGTGCGAGGCTGGGAGGGGTTTCGGCTCACAGGCGTTTCAGCTGGTCGAGCGAGGAGAGCGCGTCGATGGGGCCCACGAGATTGGCCGTCGTGGCGTTTCTGCGCGCGGAGGACGGAAAGAGGGGGGCGGGGGACGCAGAGGCACGGGGCGGGGGACACACATGCGCGGGGCAGGGGACACGGCGGAGACACGAGAAGCGGCAGAGACAGAGAATGAGATTTTAAATGCCGCAGGGAGGCAGAAGCCGCACGGTGAATGACGAAACTCTCGTTGCGCTTCACTGAAATACTAAGTAGTAGCAATACTTGTGCTCTTCATCACGATTTGGAACACAGACAGATGACGAACAGAAGAGATCAAGAGCTGAGGTTTGCGACCACTGGTCAATTCTGACGATTCTCAAAAGCGGCTTAGCGCCTTGGGTCGCGAGTCCGCAGCGACGCACTCCTCGTCGCACGACACTCACATGGCGACGATCTTGCCCTCCGCGTCGCACGTCACTCCGGGATATTTAGAGCACTTGGTAGGCGCGCCGCTCGCCGTCCACGACTTGAACACGAAGTCCTTGCCCGACTGCGCGCCGAGCTGACGAAGAACGTCCACTGACGGACGGAGGTGGACGGAAGGGATGACGGAAGGGGACGGATGAAACGTCGGGAACGAGGAGAAGGGCGAATAACATTGTTTGATTGAAGTACTGTGAAGTGCTGAGCAAGACAAAGGGATTCCAACCAATGGCGGAACGCCACGTACGCTGCGACTTGAGGATGATTGGATCGGACGACGCGGCCACGCGGATTGCGTCGCCGGTGGGGAGGAGGGCCGCGGCGACGATGACGACGAGTGCCAGCGGCGCCAGCAAAGGCAAACGCGTGAGCGACGCGATAGAAGCCATCAGGCACAGAAATCGCGCGAGTTGATTAATACAGATTCGTCGAAGGTTAGCCGGAAATATGGCGACTACAAAACTGAAGTAAGGTATGGCAAGTCACTGTGGTGTTCAACCAGAGGAAAGGGTGTAAGGGGCGGTCGGGTCGGTAGTAGGGGGTCGCAACTTAGCGGGTGATTGTACGAAGGCCTAGGGCATTAGGGTGGTGTATTTATACAGCAGTTGTTTAGGCAGGAACAGTTGCGAAGGGAGGCAAAATGGAGGGAGAGGGCGGACCTGTGGGGGTAGCAGCGCAAGCGACGGCGGGAGGTGATGCTTGGTTGGCTGCATCGAAGTGCATTGCAATGCCTCCAGCGCGAAGCGCGTGTCACATCACAAGATTATCGAACCGCATGTCGCTTCCCATCGACGGTGAATAGATGGGGAATCTATGAACGAGATGAGCCTTCCCGAGCCACCGCCGTCGGATTAGAAAGTCGTTGACCGCCAGCGACGGCGCGCCTGCGCACTGAAATTATTGGTGCTTTGACTGGTGCAATAATCGCGGCTGTACGGAACGAGAGCATTTCGCGAGCAGGTAGCGCATCTGTTACAACATCTATGTGTAAGCTTACAGTGATAAGTTAGTCAAAATGATGAAAAGAGTGTTGTAACGAGTACACCATGTTTTCATATCGCGGACAACCTTTAGACTCAAGTTTCAGGCCTGCTGCTCTGTCACGATTATTCTTCACTTCAATTGCAATTATCGTTGTTGCGCCGGCGTCTCTGCCGAGCTATTTCCCGATCCGACGGCTGCGACTCACGCAATCCTTAGCCGCGATTGACAATGCGACATCGTTCACCGTCGATGGAACACCACCTTCCCACCGCATCCAGCAACCACCCACTGCATCGGCCTACTCACAAGCCCGCAGCGCGACTCCAACTCACCTTCTCAAACTCACTTCCCCACCTTCCCCAGCCGGCCGCGAAGATGCGGAGGCGCGGCATTGACCCCCGTCCTTCGCACTGCTGGCCCCACTGCGGCGCTCTCTCTCTCGCTCTCTCGCTTCGCCATTATCGCCCCGCGCCGTTCTCCCTGCATCCCTGCACTACCTCCTACATCTCAAAGCCTTTCCCGCTGTTGCCCAAGGGTCCTAGCACTATATATGCACGAACACAGTTCCCCAAGCCTTTGTGAACCACCTTTTCCTGTTCTTCGGCTAACCACCGCCCACATCTGCCATACCCGCTGTTCAATTCGCCATACCTTCGAGTTTCCCCATACCCTCGGTTCACTAGTCGCCGCGCCCTCGAGTTGCTCATTCGTCGTCGCCGCGCCCTCGGGTTGCTCTTTCGTCGTCGCCGCGCCCTCGAGTTGCTCATTCGCCTCGCTACAAGCAGTTCTCGATGGCTTTAATCGCGTCGCCCGCCCGCCTGCGTCGGCTGGCGCCAGTGTCGCTCGTCGTCGCAATCGTCGCCGCGGCCCTCCTCCCCGCCGGCGACGCAATCCGCTTGTCCGCGTCGCCCGATGTGACCATCCATAAATCACAGCGTACGTGTCGGTCCGCCATTGGCTTGGATGGTTCACCCAGAAAGATGCTTAAAGCGTCGTTTTCCGCCCATTTCAACCTTCTCCTCAATTCTCCCGTCCCACCCACTCCGTCACCCTCCGTCCCCCTCCGTCCGTCAGTGGACGTTCTCCGTCAGCTCGGCGCGCAGTCGGGCAGCGAGTTCGATGGGTTCAAGTCGTGGACGGCCAGCGGCGCGCCCGCCAAGTGCTCCAAGTACTACGGAGTGACGTGCGACAAGGAGGGCAAGATCGTTGCCATGTGAGTGCCGTGCGACCTGAGAGTGACGTGCGACCTGAGAGTGACGTGCGACCTGAGAGTGACGTGCGACGACTGTAAGTGACGTGACGACTGTGAGTGACGTGCGACGACACGTGGCACCTCAAAGGTCGCCCCCCCCTCTTCCGTATTCTATTCTCGAGGCACCTATCTACCTGACCTTCAACTGATCTATTTCCGCTGCTGCTTCCCGTGCGTGCGTATCTCATTCCTTCCTCCGTGCTCCCCTGTACCTCCGCGTTCAGCTACGTCCCGTCTGCCCGCCTCGTTGGGCCCATCGACGCGCTCTCCTCGCTCGACCAGCTGCAACGCCTGTGAGCCTCCAGCTGAGCCTCTTCCCTTTCAGATGCCAGACTCACCCGCTCCCACCCACCCTCACACCTGCACCGCACACCTGCTCCCCGACTCTTGAGCTAACTTATCCACTTGGTTAGTGCTCACTCTTTGAATCGCGCATCCCCATCCACTCCTCTGCTTTTGGGCTTCCTTGCATATCCTCTTGGTTCGGCCGACCAGCTCGCTTTCTCTTGCTTTCTCTCTCTCTCTCTTTCTCGCATTTGTCCAAGCCTCTTGCCCTTGCCCCTTCCATCCCCTCCTCCTGTTTAAACGCCTTTCCTTCTTCTCCGTTTCCTCCACTCCTCTCCACTCCTCTCCACTCCTCTCCACTCCTCTCCACTCCTCTCCTCTCCTCTCCACTCCTCTCCTCTCCTCTCCGCTCCCCTCACGGCACGGCGTGGTCGCAGCGAATTGAGTTACAACAATGGTGTGGAGGCGTTGCCGCAGTCTTTCACCAAGCTCAAGAAGCTCAAACTCCTGTGAGTGCCCCAGGTTGCAACGCAACGCGGTTTAATGCGGTGCTGTGCAGTTCTGTGCGGGGGGGGCAAGGTTGTGAGTTACAGCAGCGGCATGGAGGCACTGCCACAGTCTTTCGCCAAGCTCAAGAAGCTCAACCTCCTGTGAGCGCTGTGCTGTGCGGTGTTGTGCAGTGCTGTGCAGTGCTGTGCTGTGTTGTGCAGTGCTGTGCAGTGCTGTGCAATGCAGTGCGGCTGGCTGACGGGCTGCCATTCGTGCTCCTCATTGCAGTGATTACTGCTGTGCTCCATTGAACAACTCTTTCCTCTTTCCCTCCTGCTCGCCTTGCCCCTGCCTCTCCTCTCACTTCCCTCCCTCTCGCCTTGTTCCTCCTGCTTCTACTTCCTCTGCTCCCGCCCCGCCCCGCCCACAGCAATGTGCACGGCTGTGGGATCAAGGGGCGCATTCCTTAACCCATCTCTCCTCGCTTTCTCCCTCACTCCTTCCTCCCCACCCTCCCCTCCCCCTGCGGCCCACAGCAATGTGAACAGCTGTTCTATCAAGGGGCGCATTCCAACCTTCCTCGGCCAACTCACGGCCCTCACTTACCTGTCAGTCAACGAGCCATGCCATTCCGTGCCATGTTATTCCATGCCATGCCATGCCATGCCATGCCAGGCTGTTTTCGAGAGTTCTTGCATGCAAATGTGAATCCGCAGATGCACTCAATCCTTTTTTAGGCATCTCAATGGCGACGAAGCCTTTATATATATATGATATATATATAATATATATATATATTAGTAGCCCTCGAACCCTCAAGCTCTCAAGCCCTCAACCTCTCCACAAGCCCTCTCGCGCCACCTTTTGAGGCGCACCCCAGGAGCAATCAATTATTGTTTCGCCTTCCCCACGCGTGTGTCCTCGCTGTTGGCCAAATCACTAATGGCAGGGGCATTGGGGTTAACTCGTTTGAAGGTGCTGTGCCTTCCAGCCTCGGCAGCCTTGTCAACCTCGTCTTCCTGTGAGCACCGTCGACTCGTTATAAGCATCCTCGTTTCATGATAAGACATCCTCGTTTTGTGATAGGCATCCCCGCCTTGTTGTAAGCATCCTTGACTCACTTTAAGCATCCTTATCCTCGCTATAACCGTCCCCGTCTCCATTAACTGACCATCCCCATCCTCCCCTCCTTGCATTGCCTTGGCAGCAACATCGGTGGAACAGGGGAGGACGGCGTGGGAGGGGCCTTGCCTGCAAGCTTTGCCAATCTGACAAAGCTCAAAGAGCTGTGCGTGCTTAGGGGGGGGGAGAGAGGGGCTTGGAAAAAAATACGGGATAGTGCTGATCTGATGAAGCTCAAAGAGGTGTGCGTGCCTAGGGGGGTGGAGGGGTGCGGTTAAATATGGGATAGTGGATGGGGAAGAAGATGGGATAGTGCCGATCTGAAGAAGCTCAAAGAGCTGTGCGTGCCTTGGGGGGAGAGGGGGGGGGAGATGGAGGGGATGGGAAAGAATACTGGATTGTGCCAATCTGATCTGAAGCAGCTGAACGATCTGTGGGTGTTTCCGGAAGGTGGAGGGTGGGGGAGGAGCACAGAGGGAGAGAGAGGAGGGAGGAAGGGAGTGGGAACAGAGAGAGTGAAACAAAGAGTGCTCGGCAGGCTAGTTCTAATTCCATCCCATCCCATCCTAGTCCTTACTCCTCTCTTGCTGTTTGCCCCATCCCCCTACCTACCCCCCATTCCCTCTCATCTTCCCTCCCCTCTCACTCACCCCACCTACCCTCCCCTTCTTTCCGCCCTCCCCCCACCCTCTCATCTTCCCCCCCGCTTCCTCCCCACCCCCCACAGCTATCTGCATGACAACCGCTTCAGTGGGCCGCTGCCGGACTTCATTGGCTCTTTCACCAAGCTTGAGCAGCTGTGAGTTCCCCTCACTTCCGCTCCTGCTCATTCCTTCCCTCCCCCCCACCCTCTCCGCTGCCAATGCTGCTCGTCCCCCCTCCCCCTGGAGCTGTGAGGACGGGGTTGCAGCTGTGAGTGCCGTGAAAGGAGCGCCTGTGAGTGCACCGCGCGTAGAGAGGATCAGCTGTGAGTGCCGTGAGAGTTCAGCAAGAGCTCAGTGAAATTAGTCAGGGGAGCGCTCGTGAGTGCCACTCGCCTAGAGAGGAGCGCCTGTGAGTTCAGTGAGAGTCCAGTGAGAGTTCAGTGAGAGTTCCGTGAGTGCCACTCTTTCCCCTCTGCACGCTGTAAGTGCGCCACACTCAAGACAGAGGAGTGCCCGCGAGTTACTGAGAGAGGAGCGCCTGTGTTGATAAAGGAGTAGCAATGGGTGCAGTGCGGTGCACCTAGAGAGGCCTTGCCAATCTTGGTGCACAGAGAATTGAGAGGAGCAGCTGTTAGTGCACTGTGCCTTGACCCCCTTGCCGCCCTCGTTGCAAAGCCTACGTGCGGTGCGGCTGCTCTCCGCCACTGCTCTCTCTTCTGCTGCACACTCAATCTCTCAATATACCCTCTCACTCTCTCACTCACTCCCAATGCCCCTCCCCAACCCGCACAGCATGGTGAGCAAGAACCGCTGGGAGGGTGCCATTCCCAAGGCCTTCTCCAAACTCAAGAAGCTCAGACTCCTGTGAGTCCTGCTCAGCCTCAGAGAGCCGATTTTTGAGGCACCTAGAATTACCTGTGGGGCACCGGTTTTATGGTTGTTCTGCCCGCTGCCCTTATAAACTGTACGTGTGTATAATCCAATGTATATGAGCGCATCATGGCATGGTGATGATTGGATTGATCATTGATTCCAGTAGTGAGCAGAGCAGAGCAGCACGTTGACTGCCTGAGGACAGCCGTGCACATTCGCTTTCAGCGCACCGAAATGCGCTTTGTTGAACTTTGGACTTTGTTTTCTTACTTTGCAATGCAGGGTATGTGGAGAATGTCAAAATGTTATTTGCTGTGTAGGCTGTAGTGGGGTACTCAACAGAGAGTACAACCCTTTTAGGGTTCCTATATGTATCCCACCTGCCTACTAGTGCAAACCCCTTATCTGTTCTTACCATTCTTGCTTGCTTATTCTAACATGGTATCAGAGCAGGTCGACCCTCCTTGGTCGATCCTGTGGATGGGCCCACCCTACTGCTTCCGCTGCTATTCTGCTAGTCGCGCGCCCCGGGCGCGCGACACTTTTCTGCCCGCCGCGCGCCCCGTGGTGCGCGGCGGTTTTCTGCCCCCCGCGCGCCCTGGGGCGCGCGGCGGTTTTCCACCCGTCGCGCCGCCCCCGTGCACCCGTCGCGCCGCCCCGTGGGACCCGCGCGCCGCCCCGTGGGACCCGTGCGTCGCCCCCGTGGACCCGCGCGTCGCCCCCGTGGACCCGCGCGTCGTCCCCGTGGGACCCGCGCGTCGCCCCCGTGGACCCGCGCGTCGCCCCCGTGGACCCGCACGTCGCCCCCGTGGGACCCACGCGCCGCCCCTGTGGGACGCGCGCGCCGCCCTGTGCCCCCGCGCGCCTTGGAGGGGCGGCGGTTTTCAGCCAGCGAGCCGCCCCTGCAGCCCGCGAGCCGCCCCTGCAGCCTGTGCGCTGCCTCTGCAGCCCGCGCGCCTGCCCCTGCAGTCGCGGGGCAGCTCCTACCCCGCCCCCCCCCCCCCCCGCCCCCCCTCTTCTCCTTCATCTCCCTGCTGCGCGTGCAGCCGTGGGGGGGAGGGTATGGGGGTGGCGGGCGTGCGTGATCGGCTGCTCCTCCTCCTCCTTTCTCTCCCACTGCTGCAGCTGCCGCTGAGGGGGGGATGGTGTGGGAGCTGAGGGAGTGGTGCTAGGGATGCAGAGGGGGATGTGAAAAGGGGGTTTGGGGCAATGGGGGGAGGTTGGACGGAGGTAGCCATCATGAAGTCTGCAGCTCCAGTCGCCCGTGAGTCTGTTGCGCAAGGAGCCTGTGTGCCAGTTGCTCCAGTCGCCCGTGGGTCAGTTGCTCTTGCCGGCGAGCAGAGCCAGTTACTCCAGTTGCCCGTGTGCCAGTTGCACCAGTTGTTCATGCGCCACTCCAGTTTGCGTCGTGTGCCAGCAGCTTGAATGGCCGCCCACCTCCTCCTCTTCGCTCCTGGTCTCTCCTCCTCCTCGTTTGCCCTCTGTTTCTGCCACTAGGCTGTCAAAACATTTAGTTCTGTTTATTTCACTCTAGGTTGTGTAGGGGTCATTCCTTAGAGGGTACAACTTAATTCTCTCGATAGTCTTGTACCCCTCCCTCTTACCTAATCGACATTCACCTAATCCCTAGTTTCAACATGGTATTAAGAGCGAAATGGTCCTTAGGACCGGATTTTTAAACAGGCCCACCATTACAATTTCGATCTACTGCCCGAGTCGCGCCCCTAGGCGAAACGCGAAACGCGCCCTAGGCGAGACGTTTTTTCTGCCATAGGCACGTCCCGTCCCCTAGGCTATCTAGTCACGCGCGACCCCTTCTGACCGCGCCCTAGCTGCCCCGTGCGCCACTCGCGCGGCCTGTCAGCCCCTACGCCCGGTCCCCCCTCGTTCCTGCTGCTGCGCGCGCCACTCACGCTGCCCGCCAGCCCCTAGCACGCACCTGCTGCGCGCCCTTTTAGAGCTGCCCCGCGCGCACCTGTTGCGCGCCCCTGGTTTGCAAGCCCACAGCCCGCGCGCGTCTACTCCTGCTGCGCGCCGGCTGCTGCTGCTACGTGCCGCTGCTGCTCTGCCACTGCGCCCGAGCCGCGCCGCCCATTCGAGCCGCGCCGCCCTGTCCGAGCCGCGCCGCCCAGCCCGAGCTGTCACTGCTGCTGCTACTGCAACTACTGCTGCTACAGCTAGTGCTACTGCTGCTCCTGCTACTACTGCACTTGCTACAGCTGCTACTGCTGCCACTGCTACTGCTGCTGCTGCTACTACTGCACTTGCTACAGCTGCTACTGCTGCCACTGCTACTGCTGCTATGGCTAACCTGTCAGTTCTTACGTTCGATGCTGAGGGCTGCGCGATTACCTTTGATGTCTGGCTCAACGATCTCCAGCTGTTCCTGCAGAGCTAGTCTAAGGATGTTATTTCCCTGTTTTTGCACACTGAGGGAAAGCTCCCAGCCCCTGCTGCCGACGCTGTAGAGGATCTGTCTAAGTGGCTCATGCGTGATGCAGCTGCCCGCCTTGTTGTCCGCAACCACCTGCCCGTCTCTATGACGCTGTCGTTTCTCGCTACTCCTCCCCAGCTACTGCTGCTGTAGGCCGTCTCATGCTGCCGTACCTGCATCCCGATCTAGCCGAGTTTTGCACTGTCTCTGACCTCTTTACCTACCTCCGCTCTAGTGAGGATCGCTTCCGTGCCGCTCTCAAGCCGGCCTTTCTCGCTAAGAACCCCCCCCCCCCCCCCCCGCAGTACTTCACCCTGTACTTTCTTATCACTCGCCTCCCTGACTCCCTTCGCACTGTCAGGGACCAGTTCCTAGCCATGGACCTTACTGAGCTCACACTTGACTCGCTTGAGAAGGCCCTTCTCGAGGTTGAGAAGAGCACTGTCGCTGTCCCTGCCTCTCGTGGCACCCCCCGCTCCCCCTTCTTTGAAGGGTGTACTAACTCCCCTCTCCTCCCCTCAGTTGCTACCGCTGCTGCAGTCGACCTCCTTGGTGCTGAGGACGTTGGCGCTGCGTCTGCTCCCAGTGGAAGGCGCAACAACAGCAAGGGCAGAGGGGGCAGGGGTGGTGGTGGTGGCAGCAGCGGAGGGGGTGGCGGGGGTGGTGGCAGGGGTGGTGGAGGCTCTGGGGGTGGCTCTGGAGGCGGCGGTGGTGGAGGAGGCGGACAGGGTGGAGGAGGCGGCGGTGGTGGGGGAGGCGGTTGGGGTAACGGGGGAGGCAGAGGAGGTCGGGGTGGGTCTGGTAGGGGTGGTGGCGCTCGTGGACCCTCCTGTGGCTACGGGAGTGGTCAGCAGCTGCCGCGCCTCCCGGACAACCCCACCGACGAGCAGCTCCGTGAGTGGGTTCTCCAGCGTGGGGGCTCTAGGGGCTCTGGTCGCTGCCCTTATGTCCGGCGCACGGGGCCTCTCAAGGGCACAGTCTGCGGGAAGCCGCACACTGAGTACAAGTGCTTCAGCTGTCTTGAGGACGCCTGGGTGACTGAGTACACCGAGGACCAGCAGGTGCCGAACTGGCTGCAGCTGATGGGGAAGGGGGTAGATGTGTTTGCTCTTGAATTTTCTAAGATCAATGCTGCTCTCTATGCTATGTATGTTGCTGATTATAGTGTTGAGGGTGCGTGTTACTCGTGTGTGCCATGCGATGCTGGTGGTGATGCTGCTCCCCAAGGTGCTAGTGAGTCTGCTGCCGCCCTAGGTGCTAGTGTCGCTACTGCCCCAGGTGCTAGTGAGTCTGCTGCTACTGCTGAGGTATTGCACACTTTCACACTTGACTCTGGTGCGTCACGTTGCTTCTTTCGCGACTGCACCACTGTCACCCCACTCACTACACCAGTCCCAGTCTCACTGGCGGACCCCTCTGGGGGCCCGGTGGTTGCACGCCACTCCACTGTCCTCCCGTGCCCAGCTGTCCCCTCTGGCTCTCTGTCCGGTCTCCACCTCCCCTCGTTCTCGACGAACCTGGTGAGCAACGCCGTCCTTCAGGATGTATGGGTTGACACCTTTACTCCTGGAGGTCAGCGTGTGGCGATCTGCACATGCGCCAAGACAGGCCGTCACCTGGCTACGTTCACACGACAACTGGGGTCAAACCTGTACACACTCACCACAGCGTCTGCACAGGTAGCTGCGTCTGGTCAGGTGGCTGCGTCCGGTCAGCTCGCTGCATCCTACTCGTGTCGCCTCCTCACCCAACCTGCTCAGCTTTGGCCCCACCGTCTTGGCCATCCGACGCAGCTGCGTCTGCGCGGCATGCACTCCCGTCTCCTGGTCTCTGGCCTCCCTACGACCCTGCCCCCCCTCCCGCGCTCGCTTGCGCCGCCGTGCCTTCCTTGCGTCGAGGGGCGGCAGCGAGCCGCTCCTCACTCCTCCGAGTTTCCTCTGACCACTGCTCCTCTGCAGACTCTCCACCTGGACGTGTGGGGCCCGGCCCCCGTTGGTGGAACGGACCAGGAGCGCTACTTTCTGCTGGTGGTTGACGACTACACACGCTACACCACAGTCTTCCCCTTGCGGCGCAAGGCGGATGTCAGTGGTGTCTTGATCCCCTGGATCCGTGCTACTCGTCACCAGCTGCGCGAGCGGTTTCGGCGGGACTTTCCTGTCCTGCGTCTGCACTCTGACAGGGGTGGTGAGTTCTCCTCTGGCGTCCTTGAGACGTTCTGCCAAGATGAGGGCATCGCCCAGTCGTTCACGCTTCCGGCCTCTACGTAGCAAAATGGGACCGCTGAGCGTCGCATTGGCCTGATCATGGAGGTGGCTCGTACCTCCATGATCCATTCGGCTGCTCCCCATTTCCTGTGGCCGTTTGCGGTCCGATACGCCGCGCATCAGCTCAACCTCTGGCCTCGTGTCTCTGCTCCAGAGACCTCGCCCACACTCCGTTGGACGGGACAGCCTGGTGATGCGTCGTCGTTTCGGGTCTGGGGCGCGCTCTCCCTTGTTCGCGATACCAAAGCGAGGAAGCTCTCTCCTCGCACTCTCCGCTGTGTCTTCCTGGGCTTCCCCACCGACGCTCCACCCTGGCAGTTCTACCACCCTGCCTCGCGTCGTGTTCTGTCCTCTCATGATGTCACCTTCGACGAGTCGGTTTGTTACTACCGACTTCACCCGCACGCGTCCCACCCGGCCCCCCTCGCACCTCTCTTCCTGGTACCAGTCCACCCCCCCGGTAGACCCCCTTCCCCCACAGGGTCCTGCTCCCTCAGGTGTGTCCCAGGTAGACCCACCCCCCTTGGATGAGCCAGTTGAGATCTCTTCTGACTCCTCTGACTCACCTGAGGGGGGTGACGCCGTCGCCGACGACACGGCGACCACTCGCCGCACTCCTCGTTTGGAGACCCCCCCCGGGTTTCTCGCCACGGCCGTCTTCGCCGCATCCGCAGCCTGCTGCTGTGGACTCTGGAGCTGAGACCTCTGGGGCTGGGCCTGGGGGTGGTGAGTCTGGGGGTGCCCGCTCTCCTCGTCTGGCTACCCCCCCCCCGGGTTCCCACCTCTGCCGTCTTCGCCGCCTCTGCAGCCTGCTGCTGTGGACACTGGAGCAGAGACTGAGGGTACTGAGCCTGGGGGTGCTGGGACTGAGGGTACTGAGCCTGGGGGTGCTGGGACTGAGGGTACTGAGCCAGAGGGTGCTGAGACTGAGGGTGCTGGGACTGAGGGTACTGAGCCTGAGGGTGCCGGGACTGAGAGTGCTGAGACCGAGGGTCCTAACTCTGGGGGTGCTGCGACTTCGGGTGCTGACTCTGGGGGTGCTGCGAGTCCTTCTGGTGTTGGTGTAGTCGGAGCTCCTACTGGAGGAACCTGGAGCTCCTGGTGCTGGAGGTACTGGAGGTGCTGCTGGTGCTGGAGGTCGTGGAGCTGCTGGTACTGGAGGTACTGCAGCTGCTGGTGCTGGAGGTACTGGAGGTGCTGCTGGTGCTGGAGGTCGTGGAGCTACTAGTGCTGGAGGTACTGGAGGTGCTAGAGGTGCTGGAGCTGGAGGTGCTGGAGGCGCTGGAGGTCCTGGAGCAGTTGCTCCTGCTGCTGGTACTGGAGGTGCTGGAGGTGCTCGAGGTACTGGAGCTGCTGGTGCTGGAGGTGCTGGAGGTCCTGGAGGTGCTACTGGTGCTAGAGGACGTGGAGCTGCTGGTGCTGGAGCTGCTGGGGCTGGAGGTGCTGGAGGTGCTGGAGGTCCTGGTGGAGCTACTGGTGCTCTTCGCCACCTTCTCAGTCTTCAGCCAGGTGCTACTGGCTTTCCTGTGGCAGGTACTACTCCTCCGTTGCTGTGTCCACCAGCGGACCAGTCACAGCCGCCGCTGCTACCGCACTCCCCACTACTTGCTCCTGCTCCTTACACTGCAGTGACACAGTCCCTGTCTGAGCGTCGAGAGCCTGAGACTCGTGCTTCCACCCCTGAGCGTCGAGAGCCTGAGTCTAGCTTTGACCTTGAGCCTGAGCCTAGAGCTGCTGTCCGTGCTCGTGTTCCTCGTGTTCGTCGTCCGCGTGCTCCGGCTGTCCCCGGCACTCACGATATGACACTCCGTCTTTCCTCTGTTCCTCAGCGTGTTGTCCTACCGTTACCTCCTGCGTCCTCTCTGCATGACGTTGCTGACCCTCCGTCTGACCTTGCTCGTGCGTCCAGTCCGACTGTTACTCGCCTTCTTGCTACGGTTGTGACGGACCCTACGTTCTCTTCTCCTGCTGTGTCTGCCCTAGTAGCTGAGCTCGTTGACTTTGCTGCTGTGTACCGCCTAGACTACCTTGCGAGTCTTGTACCTGACCCTGTCCCTGCCTGTCCTCCGTCCGTCGGGGGTGAGACTGCCCTTGGCTGTACTGCCCTTGGCTGTGACGTTCTTGAGGACAGACAGGAGGAGCTGGAGTGCCTTGCGGCCGCTTCACCCCATCACGCGACCATGCTGCTTGCCCCTGAGGGAGACCCGGATGCACTTGACATCCCCACCCCGCGCTCCTACAGGGAGGCGATTTCGGGTGAGTACTCCTCTCAGTGGCAGACAGCCATGGACGCAGAGATGGCTTTCTGGAAGTCCACAGGCACCTACGTCGACGAGGTTCCTCCACCTGGGGCGAACATCGTCAGTGGCATGTGGATTTTCAGGGTGAAATGGCCGCCGGGTTCTCCGCCTGCCTTCAAGGCACGTTACGTTGCTCGAGGCTTCAGTCAGCGTGAGGGGGTCGACTTCTTTCAGACCTTCTCCCCCACCCCGAAGATGACCACTCTTCGGGTGTTGCTACACGTTGCAGCTCAGCGTGACTACGAGCTGCACTCCCTCGACTTCTCGACAGCTTTCTTGCAGGGTAGCCTTCACGAGGCCATCTGGTTGCGCCGTCCACAGGGCTTCACTGGGTCGTTTCCTGAGGGTACCCAGTGGAGCCTACGGCGACCAGTGTACGGCCTGCGTCAGGCGCCCCGCGAGTGGCACGACACACTGAGGACGACACTTGCGGCTCTAGGGTTTGCTCCTTCGACTGCTGACCCGTCGCTGTTTCTACGCACCGACACTTCTTTGCCGCCGTTCTACATCCTCGTGTACGTTGACGACTTGGTTTTTGCTACTGCTGACACTGAGGCACTGGCCCTAGTGAAGGCGGAGCTGCAGGAGAGACACACCTGCACTGGCCTGGGTGAGCTGCGGAGCTATCTTGGCTTGCAGATCACCCGGGACAGAGCACGGCGCACCATCACCCTGACTCAGTCACACATGGTGCACCAGGTCCTTCAGCGCTTCCGCTTCACGTACTCCTCGCCACAACCCACTCCTCTGGCTACCGGCCACTCGTTCTCAGCTCCACCTTCGGACGAGTCCGTAGAGCCGAGTGGTCCGTACCCAGAGCTTGTGGGCTGCCTCATGTACCTGATGACGTACACACGACCTGACCTCGCGTACCCTCTCAGCCTTCTGGCTCGCTACGTGGCACCCGGTAGACACCGAAAGGTGCACTTTGATGCTGCGAAGCGGGTACTGCGTTACTTGTGCAGCACATCGGGCATGGGGCTAGTGCTTGGAGGACGGGGTTCGGTGGTCCTCACAGGACACTCTGACGCTTCTTGGGCCGACGACCAGGCGACTCAGCGTTCGTCACAGGGTTACACCTTCAGTCTTGGCTCTGGTACTGTCTTGTGGAGGTCCACTCGTTCTTCTTCTGTGCTTGGTTCCAGGTGTGAGGCCGAGATCTACGCTGGGGCCATGGCTACACAGGAGCTCCGCTGGCTGACCTACCTGCTGACCGACTTGGGGGAGCGGCCTCGTTCTCCTCCAGTTCTGTACGTCGACAATCAGGCAATGCTTGCCTTGTGTCGTGAGCAGAGACTGGAGCACAGAACGAAGCACATTGCTCTTCGCTACTTCCTTGCGCGTGAGCTGCAGCAGCGTGGTCAGCTGCGCCTTGCTTACGTGGCCTCTCGGGCCAACACTGCTGATGTGTTCACCAAGGCCCTTGGGTCTGGTGATCATCAGCGTTTCTGCACTGCTCTTGGGCTTGTGCCCACTCTGCCTCACCTGCTGGTTGCCTGAATTGCTCTTGTTGTACACTGTTATATATCTTTATACCTGCATGTTTACTCCTAGGTTGTGATCAGTGTACTGCCTTGCTATTTTAAATCTGCATGTGAACTGGCCTTGTGGTCGCCTGCTTGTGCTCAGATTATGTGGTGTCCTTGAGATCCACCCCGGGCTTTGCCTTGCTTGTTCTCTTGCTTGACTGGTCTTGTGACCACTGTTGGGTTTGGCTATCCCCTACTTCACCTATGGGGGTGTCTCAAAACATATAGTTCTGTTTATTTCACTCTAGGTTGTGTAGGGGTCATTCCTTAGAGGGTACAACCCAATTCTCTCGATAGTCTTTTACCCCTCCCTCTTACCTAATCGACATTCACCTAACTCCTAGTTTCAACATAGGCTTTGCTTGTGAACTGGTCCTGCGACTGCTTGTTGTGTTGACTATCCCCCACTTCGCCTATGGGAGTGTGTCAAAATGTTATTTGCTGTGTAGGCTGTAGTAGGGTACTCAACATGACAATATATAGGTGCTTACAGCACGTTTATTGGGATTCAAGAGCAACTACGGCAGCACGATCCGTGCAGCCTCTTTCCCTGTACAAATGCTATGGGTACTGCTCAACTGCTCTTTGCTTCGCAGGTCAATCCGTTCTTGCTAGCCACATAACCCTTAAAGCACTGGCACGAGAACAGTAGATCACTCCCCTTCCAAGCTGGCCGGCACACGCCATGCCCCCCACATGTGCCTGCTTTCGTCCCCGTCCCACAGAAATCCCGACACCTATTAGCAGGACGAGGAGTGATAGTTCCCTTGCACTTGGAGGGAACTGAGGAGAAGCAGTTGTATGAGAGAGCGTCAGGATCCGGGCAGGGAAAAGAGGCCGCGCTGCCCGAGAAATAGTTGCTGGCAATCGTGAGGTTGGATAGAGATGCGAGAGAGGGTGGGAGGGCACCGGAAAGGTAGTTGCGGCTGACGTCACTGGAGCAGTGTGGGGGAGATGGGGGGAATGGAGAGTGGGTGAAACGGTGAACCAGTTAGGGAAGGAATTCACTTTTCAGAATTCTCGTAAGGGGGGCTGGGATGGCGGCGGAAAGGAAGTTGCGACTGACGGCACTGGAGCAGTGTGGGGGTGAGAGGGGAGGGAGGGACAAACAGGTAAAATATGACTTTGCGTCGACTCAATAGTGATTATGAGGTTGGAGAGCGATGTGAGGGAGGGTGGGAGGGCGCCAGAAAGGAAGTTGCGACTGACGACACTTGAACGGTTAGGAGTGGGGTGGGGGGTGGGAGGAGAGGGGGGAAACCAGTTAGGGAAGGGATTTGGAGTGGGAGAAGGAGGAGGAGGAGGAGGAGGAGGAGGAGGAGGAGGAGGAGGAGGAGGAGGAGGAGGAGGAGGAGGAGGAGGAGGAGGAGGAGGAGCTCGTTATAGACACTCAGAGATCAGTCAAATTGGTGAGGTCGCCTTGGCAGGACGCAATGATGGGAGTTGTATTATGAAGGGGTAGCAGTGAAACACCTACCGTTACTACTCTTACTATAACCACTGCCGTTGCTGGAACTCTCGTTACAGCCACTTACAGCTCTGTGAGGCTCCCAAGGAAGTCCGGAATGGGCCATGTGAACTCGTTGCCCCACAGATTGCTGGTGGAAATAGGTGAGGGGTGGGCCGGGAAGTGAAAGGGGAGGAGGAGAGAAGGTGGGTACAGAGGAAGTTGCTGGAAGGTTTGAGGCTCCCAAGGAAGTCCGGAATGCGCCCCGTGAACTCATTTCCCCACAGGTTGCTGGTGGGGGTGGGTAAGAAGTGGGGGGAAGAGGGAGGGAAGGAGGCGGGGAACTTGAAACAAGGTTGAGGGAAGGTTTGAGGCTCCCAAGGAAGTCCGGAATGCGCCCCGTGAACTCATTTCCCCACAGGTTGCTGGTGGGGGTGGGTAAGAAGTGGGGGGAAGAGGGAGGGAAGGAGGCGGGGAACTTGAAACAAGGTTGAGGGAAGGTTTGAGGCTCCCAAGGAAGTCCGGAATGCGCCCCGTGAACTCATTTCCCCACAGGTTGCGGGAGGGAGGGGTGGCAAGCAGAAAGGCCGATGGAAACGGGGCTAGGAAGCTGCCTCTTATTATCTCGTGAGTAAGTGCGACAAGAGTACGAATGCGGTGGGAAGGGGATAACGAGGAGGGAGGGTGTGCTGTTGTGGTACTGATAAGAAGCGAGAGCTATGGAATTGTTGCTAAAGAGTTGAGTCAAAGATATGGAAGCAGCGGCAGCAGCAGCAACAGCAGCGGCGGCGGCGGCGGCGGCGTCGGCGGCAGCGGTGGCAGCAAGCAGTGAGAGCACGGTGCAGGGCACTGACAGGGATTTGAGTGCCTTGAGATTCGCGAGCTGCGAGGGCAGAGGGCTCCCCAGGCCGTTGCCTTCCTCCTCCTCCTCGCCGGAACCAGAGAGGTCCCTGTGTGTGTGAGGAGGGAGAGAAGTGGAAATCCTTTGCCTTCTCCTCCTCCTCACCCAACCCCGTTGCCTTCCTCCTCCTCCTCGCCGGAACCAGAGAGGTCCTTGTGTGTGTGAGGAGGGAGAGAGAGAAAGAGAGCGTGAAGTGCCTTCAGGAGTGCCAACAGGGAAAACGCCTGCCTGCCAGCCTAACAGGCAGGGAAATGTTATTCGACTGGAGAGAGAGAGGATCCCAAGCGGGCGATGAGCTTGTGAGAGGCGCTCTGTGAGAGGCGCTCTGAGAGAGGCGCTCTGTGAGAGGCGCTCTGTGAGAGGCGCTCTGTGAGAGGCGCTCTGTGAGAGGCGCTCTGTGAGAGGCGCTCTGTGAGAGGCGCTCTGTGAGAGGCGCTCTGTGAGAGGCGCTCTGTGAGAGGCGCTCTGTGAGAGGCGCTCTGTGAGAGGCGCTCTGTGAGAGGCGCTCTGTGAGAGGCGCTCTGTGAGAGGCGCTCTGTGAGAGGCGCTCTGTGAGAGGCGCTCTGTGAGAGGCGCTCTGTGAGAGGCGCTCTGTGAGAGGCGCTCTGTGAGAGGCGCTCTGTGAGAGGCGCTCTGTGAGAGCGCTCTGTGAGAGGCGCTCTGTGAGAGGCGCTCTGTGAGAGGCGCTCTGTGAGAGGCGCTCTGTGAGAGGCGCTCTGTGAGAGGCGCTCTGTGAGAGGCGCTCTGTGAGAGGCGCTCTGTGAGAGGCGCTCTGTGAGAGGCGCTCTGTGAGAGGCGCTCTGTGAGAGGCGCTCTGTGAGAGGCGCTCTGTGAGAGGCGCTCTGTGAGAGGCGCTCTGTGAGAGGCGCTCTGTGAGAGGCGCTCTGTGAGAGGCGCTCTGTGAGAGGCGCTCTGTGAGAGGCGCTCTGTGAGAGGCGCTCTGTGAGAGGCGCTCTGTGAGAGGCGCTCTGTGAGAGGCGCTCTGTGAGAGGCGCTCTGTGAGAGGCGCTCTGTGAGAGGCGCTCTGTGAGAGGCGCTCTGTGAGAGGCGCTCTGTGAGAGGCGCTCTGTGAGAGGCGCTCTGTGAGAGGCGCTCTGTGAGAGGCGCTCTGTGAGAGGCGCTCTGTGAGAGGCGCTCTGTGAGAGGCGCTCTGTGAGAGGCGCTCTGTGAGAGGCGCTCTGTGAGAGGCGCTCTGTGAGAGGCGCTCTGTGAGAGGCGCTCTGTGAGAGGCGCTCTGTGAGAGGCGCTCTGTGAGAGGCGCTCTGTGAGAGGCGCTCTGTGAGAGGCGCTCTGTGAGAGGCGCTCTGTGAGAGGCGCTCTGTGAGAGGCGCTCTGTGAGAGGCGCTCTGTGAGAGGCGCTCTGTGAGAGGCGCTCTGTGAGAGGCGCTCTGTGAGAGGCGCTCTGTGAGAGGCGCTCTGTGAGAGGCGCTCTGTGAGAGGCGCTCTGTGAGAGGCGCTCTGTGAGAGGCGCTCTGTGAGAGGCGCTCTGTGAGAGGCGCTCTGTGAGAGGCGCTCTGTGAGAGGCGCTCTGTGAGAGGCGCTCTGTGAGAGGCGCTCTGTGAGAGGCGCTCTGTGAGAGGCGCTCTGTGAGAGGCGCTCTGTGAGAGGCGCTCTGTGAGAGGCGCTCTGTGAGAGGCGCTCTGTGAGAGGCGCTCTGTGAGAGGCGCTCTGTGAGAGGCGCTCTGTGAGAGGCGCTCTGTGAGAGGCGCTCTGTGAGAGGCGCTCTGTGAGAGGCGCTCTGTGAGAGGCGCTCTGTGAGAGGCGCTCTGTGAGAGGCGCTCTGTGAGAGGCGCTCTGTGAGAGGCGCTCTGTGAGAGGCGCTCTGTGAGAGGCGCTCTGTGAGAGGCGCTCTGTGAGAGGCGCTCTGTGAGAGGCGCTCTGTGAGAGGCGCTCTGTGAGAGGCGCTCTGTGAGAGGCGCTCTGTGAGAGGCGCTCTGTGAGAGGCGCTCTGTGAGAGGCGCTCTGTGAGAGGCGCTCTGTGAGAGGCGCTCTGTGAGAGGCGCTCTGTGAGAGGCGCTCTGTGAGAGGCGCTCTGTGAGAGGCGCTCTGTGAGAGGCGCTCTGTGAGAGGCGCTCTGTGAGAGGCGCTCTGTGAGAGGCGCTCTGTGAGAGGCGCTCTGTGAGAGGCGCTCTGTGAGAGGCGCTCTGTGAGAGGCGCTCTGTGAGAGGCGCTCTGTGAGAGGCGCTCTGTGAGAGGCGCTCTGTGAGAGGCGCTCTGTGAGAGGCGCTCTGTGAGAGGCGCTGTGTGAGAGGCGCTCTGTGAGAGGCGCTCTGTGAGAGGCGCTCTGTGAGAGGCGCTCTGTGAGAGGCGCTCTGTGAGAGGCGCTCTGTGAGAGGCGCTCTGTAAGAGACGCTCTGTGAGAGACGCTCTGTGAGAGAGGGGTGTGAGAGTGGCCTTATGAGAGGGGGGGTGTGAGAGTGGCTGTGTGTGAGGGGATGTGTGAGAGGGGGTGTGTGAGAGGGGGTGTGTGAGAGGGGGTGTGTGAGAGGGGGTGTGTGAGAGGGGGTGTGTGAGAGGGGGTGTGTGAGAGGGGGTGTTTGTGAGGGGGTGTGTGAGAGGGAGTGTGTGAGAGGGGGTGTGTGAGAGGGAGTGTGTGAGAGGGGGTGTGTGAAAGTGGCTGTGTGTGAGGGGTGTGTGAGAGGGAGTGTGCGAGAGGGGGTGTGTGAGAGTGGCTGTGAGTGAGGGGTGTGTGTGAGGGGTGTGTGAGAGTGGCTGTGTGTGAGGGGTGTGTGAGAGTGGCTGTGTGTGAGGGGTGTGTGAGAGTGGCCGTGTGAGAGTGGCTTACAGGTAGGCGAGGTTGGAAAGGCCTCCAAAGGATGGCGGCACTTCCCCTGAGTAGAAGTTGTTGCTTAGGCCACTTAGAAGGGAGAGGAAGGGAGCGGAGGGAAGAGGAGGGGGAGAGTAGGGAATAGGAGGGGGAAGCGAAGTTCTTTTGGTGAGGTGTGTCACAAGTAATCTCCTCTCAAGAGGCCTCCAAAGGATGGCGGAACTTCACCCGTGTAGAAGTTGTTGCTTAGGCCGCTGGGACGGACGAGGAGGGGAGAGGAGGGGAGAGGAGGGGAGAGGATGGGAGAGGAAGGGAGGGAAGGGGAGAGGATTACAGATAGGATTGGGGATGGGAATCCAGATGGGGGATAGGGATTTGGGGAGATGGGAGAGAGAGGGGCTATGAATGGAAATGGGGCGAGGCGAGTGCATGGGCCAGGAGTGCATCGGGTAGGAGTGTACAAGGTACGAGTGGTGATGGTACCAATGATGGTGGTATGGGTGATGGGCATGTGTGTGGTGGTATGGGTGATGGGCATGCGAGTGGCGGTATGGATGATGGGCATGTGAGTGGTGGTGTTACCGCAACGCACAGGAAGGTGAGGGACTTAATTCTCCCAAGGAAGGCGGGGATGACCCCTCCGATGCGACACCCGCTCAGGTCGCTGTGGGGCAAACAACAGGGGCGCGTGGAGGGTGGAGGCTCTTTTTTTGCCTGCAGGAGCAATTTGATTCTCCCCTGAAAGGCGGGGATGGCCCCTCCGATGTGACACCCACTCAGGTCGCTGCGGGGCAGACAGTATGGGCGTGGAGGATGGAGGTGACACCCTTGCTGCAGTGTCGATTCGATTCTCCCCAGAAAGCCTGGCCCCTCCGATATGACACCCACTGAGGTCCCTGCGGGCATGGGGTGGAAGCAGGGGCATGGAAAGCAAGCAGAGCAGGGATCGTGGAAGGCGGACGTAGCGGCGTGGAGGGGGAGGCAACATGCAACACCCTTTGTGGGCATGGGGTGGAAGGAAGGCCGTAGGGAGCAGAACACAAGGGTGCGGAGGGCGGAAGCAGGGGAGTGAGAGACACAGGCAGATTGCTGGAGAAAAAGGAGTAGAAGCATATATAAGTGGGGCGGGCGTACAGGTGTTTGAGTGCTGTCATGGCTGTGAGTGATGCTGGAAGCTTGCCGATCTTTATGTTGCGGCTCAGGTCCCTGGGGGATGGGACGAATGGGGGGGGGGAATGGAGAGGAATGTGGGAAAAAAGGGTAGAAGCGGCGAAGAGGCAGGAACTTAGTAGGGGAAGCGAGGCAAGCGGCATGGCATGGCATGGCATGGCACGGCATGGCACGGCATGGCATGGCATGGCACAGCATGGCATGGCGCGGCAAAGCACGGCACGGCACGGCATGGCACGGCATGGCACGGCACGGCATGGCATGGCACGGCACGGCATTGCATGGCATGGAATGGCATGGCATGGCAAGGAATGGCATGGCATGGCACAACACAGCATGGCACGGCATGGCATGGAATGGCACGGCACGGCATGACATGGCATGGCACGGCATGGCACGGCATGGCACGGCATGGCACGGCATGGCACGGCATGGCATGGCATGGCGCGGCACAGCACGGCACGGCACGGCATGGCACGGCATGGCACGGCACGGCATGGCATGGCATGGCACGGCACGGCATTGCATGGCATGGAATGGCATGGCATGGCACAACACAGCATGGCACGGCATGGCATGGCACGGCATGGCACGGCATGGCACGGCATGGCACAGCACAGCATGGCACGGCATGGCACGGCATGGCACTGCATGACATGATGGCATGGCACTGCATGGCATGGCATGGCATGGCATTGCATGGCATGGCACGGCATGGCATGGGAGCAGAAGCTTACAGAAAACGCAGATTGGGCAGTTTGGTGACGTCAGCAATGGATCCCGTGATGATGTTGTAGGGCAGCGATCTGGGGAGAGGGGCGGGAGGGCGAGGGGCGAGGGGCGAGGGGGGTGAATAAATGGATGGGCTGGACAGGGTGGGGGCGAGGGGTGAGGGGCGAGGGGCGAGCTGGTGGGGGCGAAAGGGTGAGCGATGGGGATGTAGGGATAGAGCTCTCGATCGCGGCACTGGCATCATGTGAGTGGTGGCAGCAGCACTCACATTTTCGTGAGAGCAGTGAGCTTTGAGATGCCGGTGATAGGCCCCTTTGCTGCGGACACTGGCAGCGTTCTGACCATGAGCAATCAGGGGAGAGGCGGGAAAGGACGCATCAGGGGCAAGGGATAGACATTTGAGGAGCCTCAAAATCTGACCATTAGAGCGATCAGGGAAGAGGGGGCAAAGGATGCATAAATCGGCGCCAGGAAGCAAATCACGAGGTGCTGAAATCAAAGGGTTTTTCTGCGCTAGCAATGCTGACCACCATGCTTGGTGCTGGCCTCAGAGCCAGGCCGTCACTGCACCAAGCCGGTTGGGAGGCCCCAGTAGATACAATGTTTGACTGGCGTTGACTCGGCTTGACTCATCCTTGACTCGGTTTGACTCATCCTTGACTCGGTTTGACTCATCCTTGACTCGGTTTGACTCATCCATGACTCGGTTTGACGGATTATTGACGCGAATCGCCTGGCGTTGACTCGGAATGACTTACAAGCTCACGACTCGACCGCTCGAGTCGCAGCCGACGCCCACGTAGGCGGAGCATTTCTTGGGCGCGCCGGGCTCGGTCCATGTCTTATAGCCGTCGAACCAGCTGCCCCACTGCTTCGCTAACTGGCGAAGCACCGTGACTGTAACGGGGACAAGTGGGAGGGTGGGGTTGAGCGCAAGCGTGGGGAGAACGTGGCTATAGTACAGGGAAAAGAAGGGTGAAGAGGCAGGAAAAATGACAATGAGAATAGAGGGTTTGGGAAAGTGAGTAGGGGGGGGAGTGAGGAGCACCACCAGCCTGTGTGGCGGTTCTTCAAGAGTTGGGGATTGAGGCCGCAAGGAGACTCACGCTGCGACGACTGGATTACGGCGTCGGAGGCCTGAGGAATATTCTCCGCAGCCGCCGCCGCGGGGAGAGGAGCGCCTAGAGCAGTGGTAACCAGAGCAACGGCGATGGTAAAGGCGATCATGGCGTCGCCGAATCTGTTCCAAATTGGAAAAACAACTTGGCTGAGAAAATCGTATGTCCCTCGTTCTATTGCAACTTGCGAGAAATCCCTTTAAAAGTGGAGGCTCAAGGTTAGACAGTTTGTGGTTTCGGAGCCACAACTCCTCGTTGAAGCGGGAACGAATTCACGTGTCTTATTGTCAATGGGAGGAAGACAAAAGTTGATGATGAAGCTACGTTTATTGCGACCAAGAACCGAAGGACCAAGTTATATGAGTGAGGGCGACAGTGCTCGCCGTTCTTATACCGGCCGCTCGACCAGCAGCGAGGTGGGTGCTGTGCGGTATGTTCGTCCCTATGGCACTGCACTGTGCTTGAAGCGTTTTGGCCGCTGCACTGAGCAGCACCGCCCTCCGTGTCTCACGGAGTGGTGTGATGGGAGGTACAGGGAGGTGTTATTTAATACTAAACCGTACTGCGCTCCGTTTGTTTACACAGAACCGTGTAGAGCTTCAGTAAAACACACTGCACCGTACAAATAGGCAACGAATTTGAAGCAGACTCCCAAGGGCTGCAAGCATGGGCTCAAGCTGCAAATGTTCCGAGCCGCATTACACAGCTTGAGTCGCGGTGCGGCCAGTGCAGAACATTTCACTGCTTGCAGCGAACATGTGTGGCATGGAAGGTTCCTATTGGGTGAGGAGGGTAACCGTCGCCGCCGGCGACATTTCTGCCCTTTTACGCAATAGGGCCCTTCGCCAGGAGCAGGTTCTGCGAAAGCCTCGGCCTGTCGTGAAAATAAATTCCTTTTGCGACGTTCGCCATCATCAATCCCACAATTATTGGTGAAAGTGCGGAATTATTGTTGACTGGACAATTATTGCCCGCACCTCTTGCTCAAGCCTTTGCAGCTTGTAACGTGGATGGAACTTGGCCGCTTTCAATGTCAAATACAAATTACAGAAGCTCGTTTGTGACTTTTTATCAGCAACTCAAGCTGTGCCAGGTAATGAAGACAAAAAAGTAAGGGAGTTCCTAGCCAAACCAATTCCACCTTATACAACAACTTTTGGGCTAGCGGAGTATCAAACCCAGAAAATTACAGCTCCATATCATTTTAATGTTCCTCATTTGCTAACAGCTACATTCTCCTTCAAATACTGTACCACCTCCGCCGCGCTCTCATACCCACCCTCCACGCACCGACCCAGTGCGACACCCGCCACGTAATTCCCTCCAAGGAACACGCCCTCGAGCCCCGCCGCCCTAATCTCCTCGCGCGCCTTTGCAAGGTTGTCCAGGTGGCCCACGTTGAACTGCGGGATGGCACGCGGCCACACGCGCACGCCGTGCGTTTGGGGGGCTGCTCCATCGGGCTTGATGAGCATCTTGCGCACATCAATGTCCACCTGCTTCACGATATCCTCCTCGCTCTGGTGGTTTGGGAACATGAGAGGACGAGGGAATGGGAGGGGGAAGAAAGGGGGCAAGAAGCGGCTTCATGAGCATCTTGCGCACATCAATGTCCACCTGCTTCACTATCTCCTCTGGCGGTGGGAGCATGGAGGGGAGTGGGACAAGGGAATGAGGGACAAGGGGAAGGGAGGAAGCAAGATGCGGTCTGATGAGCATCTTCCACACATTGATGTCCACCTGCTTCACTATCTCCTCCTCGCTCTGGTGGGTTGGGAACATGAGAGGACGAGGGAATGAGAGGGGACAAGGGGAAGGGAGGGGGCAAGAAGCGGCTTCATGAGCATCTTGCGCACATCAATGTGCACCTGCTTCACTATCTCCACCTCGCTCTGGCAGGTTGGGATGGGAGAGGGAGGGGAAGTGACGGAAGTGTCACACGCGTCCCCAATGTAGCACAGCAGCAGCATTTCCCATGAAAACAAGCACGAGCATGTTACAGCATGGATATAGTTAAAGCCCCACCACCACCACCAGCACTCACCATGGTGGCGATCTTGGTGTTGCACGCGCCGCCAATGTAGCACAGCAGCAGCGCTTACCACGAAAACAAGCACGAGCATGTTACAGCATGGATATAGTTAAAGCCCCACCACCACCACCAGCACTCACCATGGTGGCGATCTTGGTGTTGCACGCGCCGCCAATGTAGCACAGCAGCAGCACTTACCACGAAAACAAGCACGAGCATGTTACAGCATGGATATAGTTAAAGCCCCACCACCACCACCACCCACTCACCATGGTGGCGATCTTGGTGTTGCACGCGCCGCCAATGTAGCACAGCAGCAGCACACGGCCGTCCGGGGCGCGGTTGGGGAAGAGAACAGAGCTGTAGATGGTGCCTGTGAGGGGTGTGAGGGGATGGGGGAGGAGGGGCAGAGCACGGAGCATGGAACGCGGTTGGGGAAGAGAACAGAGCTGTAGATGGTGCCTGTGAGGGGTGTGAGGGGATGGGGGAGGAGGGGCAGAGCACGGAGCATGGAACGCGGTTGGGGAAGAGAACAGAGCTGTAGATGGTGCCTGTGAGGGGTGTGAGGGGATGGGGGAGGAGGGGCAGAGCACGGAGCATGGAACGCGGTTGGGGAAGAGAACAGAGCTGTAGATGGTGCCTGTGAGGGGTGTGAGGGGATGGGGGAGGAGGGGCAGAGCACGGAGCATGGAACGCGGTTGGGGAAGAGAACAGAGCTGTAGATGGTGCCTGTGAGGGGTGTGAGGGGATGGGGGAGGAGGGGCAGAGCACGGAGCATGGAACGCGGTTGGGGAAGAGAACGGAGCTGTAAATGGTGCCTGTGAGGGTGGGGGGAGGGGATAGAGGGAGCGAGGGAGGGAAGGAACATCGAGCACACTTGGGGAAGAAAACGGAGCTGCAGATGGTGCCTGTGAGGGGTGAAAGGAGAGTTGGGGGCCGGTAGTGGAGGGAAGGAGTTTCGAGCACAGTTGGGGAAAGAAACGGAGCTGCAGATGGTGCTTGGAAGGGGGGGGGTTGGTGAGGAGAGGTGGGGGGCGATAGAGGAGGGAAGGAGGAGACGGCGACAGCAAGGAGCAAAGAGCACGGTTGGGCAGGAGCAGGGTGGGAGAAGAGCAGGTGACGGTGCCTGGGAGGTGCAGCCAAGGAGATAGATGACGAAAGAGACAGCCCTTCCCACCCATGCCGCCCACCCGTCTCCGCCACCCACTGCCTTACCCAGAGTAACGATCCCTTGGGTGCGCGGGTGCAGCTGCCCAAAGCCCTTGAGCTCTCTTCAGTTCCCCGCCCACCTTGTATCTGGTACTCCCTATGCTCCATCCCACTCCATTCCACACACATCCTACTTACCCAGAGTGACGATCCCTTGGGTGCGCGGGTGCAGCTGCCCAAAGCCCTTGAGCTCTCTTCAGTTCCCCGCCCACCTTGTATCTGGTACTCCCTATGCTCCATCCCACTCCATTCCACACACATCCTACTTACCCAGAGTGACGATCCCTTGGGTGCGCGGGTGCAGCTGCCCAAAGCCCTTGAGCTCGCCCCCCACGAGCCGGTCCTCCCGAATGGCCTCTTTGGGGTACGAGATGGTCACTGCTGCCACGGGTGGGTAGTAGAACGATGAGAGGGCCGCTGCTGCTGGTGCCTGTGGGAGGGGCGATAGGGGAAGAGAGATGGAGGAGAGGGGAAGGAGGGGCAGGGAGGGGGAAGGAGATGGGGGGACGGGGAGGGGGGTTTGGAAGAGGGGAGATCCCACAGGAAGAAGATACTCACAGGAGTGACTCGCAGCAGGGGCGGCTGCTGCATCAAAGGTGTAAAGGTGCCTTCATCTCAGAACATAAGAGGTGTGACTTGAGTATCGCTTGAGTAGGTCAGCAGCGACCTACCAAGTAAGTACGTCCCGTTTTGCCTTCCCGTATTGCCGAATGCTTACAGAGTATGGCTTGAGCAGGTCAGCAGCGACGTAGGAGGGCACGGTGAGCAGCAGCGAGCGCGCTGAGAGCTGCTTGGCGCCCTTGGGAGTGTCGTAGGACAGCAGGAAACCTCCCTTGCTGCCACCTGCCTGCCTGACTCTCCGTGGCAACAGCTGGCCTTTCAACACAGTGAGCAGCACGGATGGCCCACACAAGCATGGCTGCTGTTTCGAGCAGCCTGATTCTCTCAAAACATGGCCGAACGCTTACTCATTAGGGTGAATGGAATGCTCACTGAGTAAGGCTTGAGCAGGTCAGCAGCGACATAGGACGGCACAGTGAGCAGCAGGGAGCGTGCTGAGAGCTTCTTGGCGCCCTTGGGAGTGTCGTAGGAGAGCAGGAAGCCGCTGCCACCTGGCCGCTTCTCTATGGCTGTCAGCTTCCACCCGAGCCTCACCCGGTCGCCGAGCCTGGAGAGCAGGTTCGGAGGGGTTGTTTGGTGGATAGGAGTGAGATGTGCGTTTTGTGTGCAGTGATGTGGTGTGGTGTGGTGTGGCATGTCATGGCATGGCACTATAGCACCAGATGGTATAAAATCATGGCAACATGGCAGCACACGGCATGGTGTTCCGTGGCATGGCATGGGATGGCATGGCACAAAATGACATGGCACAACATGACATGGCACAACATGACATGGCACAACAAGGCATGGCACAACATGACATGGCACAACAAGGCATGGCACCACATCGCATCACATGGCATGGCACAGCATGGCACCACATGGCATGGCACCACTTGGGATGGCACCACATGGCATGGCACAACATAGAATGTCACCACATGGGATGGCACCACATGGGATGGCACTATGTGGCATGTCGCGACGTCACCACATCACCATACTTGTTGGCAATGCCGGTGGGGAGGGTGATGAGACCCTTTTGGAACGACCCCACTGTCTGCCCCTTGGGCTTCGGCAGGCGCCTGCAAACACACGTGGTGACGAGCGGTGGGAACAGGTGAGAAGGAGAGGGCAGGGGTGGAAAGGGATGCAAAGGGATGGATGACTTAGAATGGTATGACGGTAACTGCATTGGCAACAATGAGATACGCATCTGTCTGTACGGATACAAAGCAACCGCAGCACACTCACAGGTCACGTTTTGGGACGTCCAAAATCTGTACGGATACAAAGCAACCGCAGCGCAGCACACTCACAGGTCACAGGGAGGGGGGAAGATGGCCTATCTTCTTTCATCAGATTCAGTGAGCAGCCAAAAACGTTCCCTCACCTGCTGCTAGCAGGAGCAAACATGGGCTCACCACGTTACTGTGATTCCATGCATTTACCACACGTGACGTACGGGTCACGGGGAGGCGGCGGGTTGGCCTGCTTCTCCTTGATGAGCTTCATGGAGCCGCCAAAGATGGACCCCCCCAGCTGCTGCTAGCAGCATCAAGCGCACCTGGTTACCATGTTACACACTGTGGGCTAGCATGCATCACGTACGGGTCACGAGGGGGCGGGGGGTTGGCCTGCTTCTCCTTGATGAGCTTCATGGAGCCGCCAAAGATGGACCCCCCCAGCTGCTGCTAGCAGCATCAAGCGCACCTGGTTACCATGTTACACACTGTGGGCTAGCATGCATCACGTACGGGTCACGGGGGGGCGGCGGGTTGGCCTGCTTCTCCTTGATCAGCTTCATGGAGCCGCCAAAGATGGACCCCCCCAGCTGCTCCAATCGCCACACCTTGCCGAACGCCGCCTTCATGCTCAGCTTCGATGGGTCTCCTGCGTACACACCTGCAGGGAGGAGAAGGAAGGGGGTGTGGGGAGGTGGGTGGGTGGGGGGGAAAAGGCGAGGGTGGTGGCGGGGTTGATGGGAAGGGGAGGAATGCGGCCTTTATGGTCACCACTTTGAGGGGTCATCTGTGTACACACCTGCGGGGAGGGGACGGAGAGCGGAGGGGAGGGAGGAGTGGCGGAGGGAGTAGAGGGACCATCCTAACTGCTCCAGCTCTAACACCTTGGCAGAAGTTACTGCTTCTCTGCCTACTGCATTTCGCAGTAGCAAAAGGTACCCACCCACCCTACCACCCACTCTACCACCCACTCTACCACCCACCCTACCACCCACTCTACCACCCACTCTACCACCCACCCTACCACCCACTCTACCACCCACTCTACCACCCACCCTACCACCCACTCTACCACCCACTCTACCACCCACCCTACCACCCACTCTACCACCCACTCTACCACCCACCCTACCACCCACTCTACCACCCACTCTACCACCCACCCTACCACCCACTCTACCACCCACCCTACCACTTACCCTACCACCCACCCACCCACCCTACCACCCGCCCACCCACCCTACCACCCACCCTACCACCCGCCCACCCACCCTACCACCCACTCTACCACCCACTCTACCACCCACCCTACCACCCACTCTACCACCCACTCTACCACCCACCCTACCACCCACTCTACCACCCACTCTACCACCCACCCTACCACCCACTCTACCACCCACTCTACCACCCACCCTACCACCCACTCTACCACCCACCCTACCACTTACCCTACCACCCACCCACCCACCCTACCACCCGCCCACCCACCCTACCACCCACCCAACCACCCGCCCACCCACCCACCCACCCATCTACCCACCCACCAACTCACCCACCCTTCATCCACCCTGCCACCCTACCACCCACCCACCGCCCACCCATCCACCCTACCTGCCACCCACCCACCCACCGGAACAGAAGGGCTCGATGAGGCGCTCGAACACCTCTGCTCCCAGGTTGCGCCGCACAAATTCCTCCACACTCTCCTCCTTGCCCTGCTCTCCACAAAATACCATGCCATGTGATGCCATGCCATAAGATGCCATGCCATGCCACACACCATGCCACGCCACGCCACGCGATGCCATGTCAGCGGGGTGCGGATGAGGAGGGAAGGGGTGAGCACAAGGCGCACGACAACGGACAAGCCTGGGCAGCCACATCTGCCGAATCAGCTCACGCTCACACTGACCTCGGGAGCGGCGGGGCAGCACCAAGACTGGCCTGGATTTTCCGGATGGTGGACATGAGGTCGAACACTGGCAGGTCCAGCGGGCCCGCAGGCATGGACCATTTCCAAGGCTGAGGTCGAATTTTGAGATGTCTCAACATTCCAAGGCTGAGGTCGGACACGGCGGGTCCACCAGCCCTTCCAGACCAGATCAGGTTATCAGACCTTTCTGAACCACAAACTCACCACGGGAGCGGCGGCGCGGAGACCAAAGGTACCAAGACCAGCGCGGATCTTCCCGATGATGGACATGAGGTCGAAGACTGGCAGGTCCAGCAGGCCTGCCAGGCCTAATCAGGAGTTCAAACCTACTCTCTGACTCACAGACTAACCTCGGGAGCAGCGGGACGAAGACCGAAAGCACCAAGACCAGCGCGGATCTTCCCAATGATGGACATGAGGACAAAGACGGGCAGGTCCAGCAGGCCGGTTGGCACAGGGGGGGGGGCTTTCCCATGGCATCACAACCACCCATTGCTGATACTTACCTCAGGAGCGGCGGGGCGGAGTCCAAACGCGCCGAGCCCCGCACGGATCTTCCCGATAATGGACATGAGGTCGAACACTGGCAGGTCCAGCAGGCCCGCGGGCACCGGGCGCAGACGCCCCTCCCAGAAGACGAAGCGCGGGGCGTCGGGATCTCCCAAGACTAGCTGGTCGATCACCCCGCTGTCGAGCTGCAACGTGGGTTGGCGGATGGACAGGGAAAGGACAGGAAAGGGGAACGGACAGGACAGGAAATACAGGCACGGGGTGAGTGGAAGGAAGGGCTTAGCAAACGGGCCGCATGCGCCCCTCCCTGAAGACGACGCTCGGGGCATCGCGATGACCCCGCTGTCGAGCTGCGGGGTGGGTTGGTAGGGTGACAGGAGCAAGACCATCTCGCCTGTGGGATTCAATCTCACCCGGTAAAGGATGTTCTGAAATAGTGTTCAAGTTGCAACCCTAGACATTGAAGATTCTCGAGATTGTCATAGATTTCCAATTGGTGCTGCGAATTTGGGACCTTGCGACACAGCGAGCGACCAGAATAACACCTACTATGCATCGGAGCGCGGCTTTCCTGGGCTAAAAATTGTTGCGCTTGCTATGCCGCGCATTTGAGCAAGGGGCCGTTGGATTGGAAGCTGTTGGGCTCTTCCTGCCACAGATACCTCTCGTTCGCCATCCCCGGCTCGCTCGTTTTTAAACAGACAGAGAATTCTCTGCTTTTTCATGAACCCGGATGAAACATTTACCGCGCATTTCAGCAGGGCATCGCTGGATTGGAAGCTGTTGGGCCCTTCCTCCCACAGATGCCCCTCCCTGACTCGCATGTTTTTAAGCACATAACGAATGCCCTTATTCCTTATAACGCGGATGCCATGCTGAACACTTACCGCGCATTTGAGCATGGCGTCGTTGGGTTGGAAGCTGTTAGGTCCCTCCTCCCACAGATACCCCTCGTTCGCCGTCCCCGCCTCGCCGACCACCGTCGTGATGTTGCCGCCCACGCGGTCCCGCGCCTCCGTTACAATCACCTTCGATACAGTGTCTGCGTGATCCGTGGTTAGCGCGAGCCCCGTGCACAGGCCCGACACGCCGGCGCCGACGATAACGACGTCAGCTTCCTCTACTGCGACTGATGCGCTAACGGCTGCGACGACGTGCGACAGTGAGCGATTGAATTGGCTCGCGTGCGACTGCCGGCGAGAGATCTGCGATCGGAGGATCACACGATCGGGAATTCGGCTGCCGCTGAGAAGGCGACTCGAGAGGTTTGCTTGAGAGAGGGCGACACGTTGACTGACTGCAGACGTGGCGTCACGACGGGTCGCAGAAATGAAATCTGCGCGTGCGACCGACGTCGCACGTGAGGTGCTCATCGTCAGAGCTTGCGCCATGGCGGCGACAGGCGGCTAATTCTGACCTTGACGGCAAAAGCAAACACTTGAGATGACTCAACCTGATCGCCGACACAGCAGTCTCGCGCCTCTAAATACCTCGCTTGCACCTGGAGGCGAAGTAATTAGTTGTGCTTTCTACTGCTCCAAACTTTGGTTCCAAACCATTGCCATCGCAGTCAGTCACATACGTCAGCTTGCTTACGTGTGAGAGACGTACAGTATGTGAATGATGGCAATGGCAATGGCGCGGAGGAGTTAGCAGCGCAAGGGGGTGTTGCGCGCATTCGTTATTACTCAGAAGCGAACATGGGTTTTGTTGGGTTAATTGCGTTTCAGAACGGTAGATTACTAGACCGCTGTAGTGAACTATCGCGGACGAATTCCCGCATCTCCACATTGCGCGGCGCGCGGAGCTGGATGTGTGCAGTGCAGAGCGGAGGTGCTGCTGCTTGTTGCACTCCCACTACCCCCCCCCGAACCTTCCGTGGTTTACCTGGCAAATCGCGGAAATGTTTGCTCTGCGTTCTGGTTGGCTCTGTGACTGGATAGCGAACATTCCCTGACACGTGGCACCAGAAGATTGTCAGCGCAATCTAGATTCTGGGAACTCCGATATACGTAGCTGATTGCCACACCGCCTGAAATGTGAAAAACTCAACCCATCTCATGTAACATTCACGCAATAAAACGGTTAGTGTTTCTGCGAAAGGAAAAGGAAACTCCTCAAATATCGTATCTGTTAAAAACAGCAATAGCAAATCCATCAGCAACACATCCTCATCATGTTTTAAGCACCACCTTGTGCACCATCGCCTCCTTGTGAATGTGATGGCAGCTCGTCTCCACAAGGTCAAGCAGCTTCGCAATGTCACTCGCCCATTTATCCAGCAGCTGCACTCCACTCTCCTGCCTCTCTCCGAACGTGACAATCCCCGCCGGCCGGTCGATCTTGGCCACCAGCACCTTCTCCACCACCATGTCTGATAAAAACTTCTCCGCCTCCTGTTAGGGAAAGTAGTGGTGTAAACAACCACGATGTTGACTCTGAAAAACATCCAGTTCTCTCCCATTGCAGTGAACAAAACCACACTATAAGCAAGGTTCAGGTGATGAAATATGACTCACCCGGAGTGAGGCAGAGCCGTGTAGATCTGAATCACTATTAAGAATTCTTAGACGCGGCTCAGATAGAGCTTGAGGTAATAAGTTGACTGACCTGGACAGTGAGGGAGAGGAGCTGGGCAAGCCGTGCCATGGTGATGCGCACATAGTACTTGGAAACAACCAGGATGTTCTGAGAGGGACGAGGATGAGGGGTGGGGGTGGGGATATGACATGGTGATGCGCACATGGTACTTGAACACAACCAGGACGTTCAGAGGGGGATGAGAATGGGGGGGAGGGTGGGGAGAAGATATGACATGGTGATGCGCACATGGTACTTGGACACTACTGAATGACGCGCAGGTCCTCTAGCGCAGAGTCCTTGAGGAAGACACATGGATGAATGGATGGATAGTGGGATGGGGGAACCCAAGCCTATCGATAGAAACACATACGTGCTGAATGACGCGCAGGCGCAGGTCCTCGAGAGCAGAGTCCTTGAGGAAGACGGTGGGTTTCTCCTCGTGCATCTCCAGCAGCACAGGGCTGTGGTTTGTAACGTACATGCTGAATGACGAGCAGGCGCAGGTCCTCGAGGGCAGAGTCCTCGAGGAAAGCGGTGGGCGGGATGATGGGAGCACACGTCTATGCACCGCTACAAAGGTACACAGAGCAGCGGGACAGCGGCACGTACGTGCTGAATGACGCGCAGGCGCAGGTCCTCGAGCGCGGAGTCTTTGAGGAAGACGGTTGGCTTCTCCTCGTGCATCTCCGCACTGTAATCCGCCTGCAGCTGCGGCCACCCCACCACCTCCATCGTTATGAACAGCTTCAGTAGCGCGCTGAGACAGGGGAAAGGGGAGTGGGGGGACGAAGGGTACACGAGATGAGAGGAAGACGGAGGGCTTCTCCTCCTGCATCTCCGCACTGTAATCCGCCTGCAGCTGCGGCCACCCCACCACCTCCATCGTTATGAACAGCTTCAGTAGGGCTCTGTGAAGGAGAGGGGAGGGAGTGGAGGAACGAGTGAGAAAGCAAGTTGAAAGGAGGCTCGTAGGTAGCTTCTTCCCCTGCATGCAGCTGCGGCCACCCCACCGTCTCCGTCGTTATGAACAGCTTCAGCAGGACGCTGTGAGAAAGGGTGAGTAAGGGGAGGGAAGAGGGGAAATGGAGGGAGTGTGCGCGTGCTGCGGTGCGGGCCTAGGAGACAGCGGTGCAGAGCAGTGAGAGCATCTGAAAGCGCTTAAGAGATGTTTGAGAGCAGTTGAGAGTGGTAATACGAGAATGAGAGTTACCGGAACTTGGGGAGGTCGAGGAGGTGAGGTTCGGCAAAGGTGGAGTGAAGGAGAGACGACTGCATGCTTCTGTGCAGAGCGGTGGGAGTAGGTGAAAGTGCTAAAGTGTAGCTGAGAGTGGTTGAGAGAGGTGAAGAGGGTTACCGGAACTTGGGGAGGTCGAGGAGGTGAGTGTCAGCGAAGGTGGAGTGGAGGAGAGACGACTGCATGCTGCCGTGTGGCGCCAGCACGAGATACCAGCAGATCCGCTTCAGCACCTGGGTAGGGGGGGAATAGATGCAGTGGAGAGTCGACAAGAGAGCGAGTGAGTGTGCGAGACAGTAGACCCCCTCAACACTCACCGCAAGCAGCATTCACAGCAATCAGCAGCACTCATGCAGCACAGCAGCAGGCAAGCACGCACCGGGATCCACCTCTCCTGGTCGGCCTTGACTGCTGGCGTGTCGTATATGTTCTGGTAGCACCCACAGATCTCTAGATAGCCACTCACGCAGCACAGCAGCAGGTAACCACTGCAACCCACCACAACCACAAGCAGCACCCACCAAAGACAAGCACTCACCGAGATCCAGCGCTCCTGGTCGGCCTTGACTGCTGGCGTGTCGTATATGTTCTGGTAGCACCGGCAGATCTCCAGATAATCACTTCAGCAGCAGGCAAGCACTCACCAAAAGCACAGGCAGCGACACTCACCGGGATCCACCTCTCCTGGTCGGCCTTGACTGCTGGCGTGTCATAGATGTTCTGGTAGCACCGGCAGATCTCCAGATAGTCGTTTGCATTCGTGTGGTAGCTGCAGAGAGGGGAAGGGGGAGATCGAGGAACCAGTGCGGCGGACGGGGAAATGGAGGAGAGTTGAGCGGGGGAGGGGATTGAGAGGCCTACGCAGCCCAAGATGTTCTGGTAGCACCGGCAGATCTCCAGATAGTCGTTCGCGTTCGTGTGGTAGCTGCAGTGCGGGAGAGGGGGAGATTGAGGAAAGGGGAGGGGGGATGGGGGAATGGAGGAAAGGGGAGTGGGGGATTGAGAGGCCTAAGCAGTCAAACATGTTTCAATAGCAGCAGCAAATCTCCAGGCCTCAGTAGCCAATATGAGATGAGTCACTGGTAACAGCTGCAGCGACCCGCTGCACCGAACCGCACAGCACCTCACCGGATCATGAGCTCGTAGAACTTGAGCTTCAGCTCCACCAGCGTGGGCACATCAGGGGCAGCCGGCTGAATCTCCCCCTCCTCCTTCCGCCCCTTCCGCTTCCTCCTCGTCCTCTTACTCACAGCATCATCACCTGGTTGCACCTCATCCACCCACATACTCTCAAACCATACCCAGCCTCACCTCACCGCACAGAACCACACAGCACCGCACAGCACCTCACCGGATCATGAGCTCGTAGAACTTGAGCTTCAGCTCCACCAGCGTGGGCACATCAGGCGCAGCGGGCTGAATCTCCCCCTCCTCCTTCGGCCCCTTCCGCAGCTTCTTCCCCTCCTCCTTCCCCTCCCCACCACCCGCTGCTGCTGCCGCCTCTGCCGCCTTGGCCTTCTCAGCAGCCTCCACGGTCTCAGAGGCGAATGCACGCGGGCTGATCTTCTTTGCGAGGATTTGTGCCCTCATGAAGTCATCTGAATCCAGGCACAGGCGCACCTGGAGTAGAGGGAAAAAGGGTGAGAGAGGGGGGGAGAGAATTCAACATCTTCTCAGCTGCCTCCGCCTTGGCCTTCTCAGCCGCCTCAACAGTCTCGGAGGCAAATGCACGTGGGCTGATTTTCTTTGCGAGGATTTGTGCCCTCATGAAGTCATCTGAATCCAGGCACAGGCGCACCTGGAGTAGAGGGAAAAAGGGTGAGAGAGGGGGGGAGAGAGTTCAACATCTTCTCAGCTGCCTCTGCCTTGGCCTTCTCAGCTGCCTCAACAGTCTCGGAGGCAAATGCACGTGGGCTGATTTTCTTGGCGAGGATTTGCGCCCGCATGAAGTCATCTGAATCCAGGCACAGGCGCACCTGGAGTAGAGGGAAAAAGGGTGAGAGAGGGGGGGAGAGAGAATTCAACATCTTCTCAGCTGCCTCCGCCTTGGCCTTCTCAGCTGCCTCCACGGTCTCTGATGCGAATGCACGAGGGCTGATCTTCTTGGCTAGGATCTGTGCTCGCATGAAATCGTCAGAGTCGAGACACAGGCGGACCTGGGACAGGGGAAAGAAAGATGGAAGGGAAGGGAACAATTAGAGATCTCCTCCTCAGACGCCTCCACTCCACGGTCTTCCCCTCCTCCTCTGCCACCTTGCCTTCTCGGCAGCCTCCACGGTCTCTGAGGCGAATGAACGCAGCTGATCTTCTTTGCAAGGATCTGTGTTCTCATAAAGTCATCAAAGTCCAGACGGGCGGACCTGACCTGACGCAGGTGATACAGGGTGGGAGAGGAGGGGATGTGCTGGGGGAAAGGAAAGAGGGGGAGGGTCTGAGTCGTTCTTATGTCGACTCCGACCCTCCCCTGCGCCAGGTCCGCCCTGTCGGTTGCTCTGGGTACTGTACAGACTGTCTCGGGGGCATACGACTGTGTGAGTTGAGTTGACGTGAACTCTACGATCGCCTTCGTGGGCTCAAGACTAGAGTTTTTTCGTAAACTGATTCTTCACCTTCTCAAAGATAAGAGTTTCACGTAAACTGAAAGCTCACCTGCTCGAGGATGAAGTCGATCTTCTCTGTCTTTGCCATGGCTCCGAACGTCTCCACCTGGCGGTAGAGCAGATCACAGAGGGATGGAGAGGAGTGGAGAGGGGTGGACAGGAGTGGAGGGGAGTGGAGAGGAGTGGAGAGGCATGAGCGGCGGGAAAAAGGGTAAGGTTGAGTGGCATAAGGAAGGCGAAGTGGTAGCAATGAGGATAGAACGCGGCATAACGGCATGGCAGCGGGCAGGATGGCGAAGGCAGGCAGGGAGAGCAGGGAGGGACAGACAGAGCACTCACACCGTGGCCTCCTGCATGCTCTGCCGCCTCTTTCGCCTTGCCCTCTTGCAGCGAACCGAGAGAGAGCGATGGCATGGGGCAATCACAGCACACACACAGCACAGCATCCTTACAGACAGCACATTCATGGTTGGGCACGAGAGCACTCATCGCCACCGCCTGCGCGCTCTCAGCCGCCTCCCTTCACCTTGTCCTCTTGCCACGATTAGAGAGACGAATGGCATGGGTCCTCACAGAACGCTCAGAGCACAGTCAAGAGAGCGAGGTCTCCTTGACGTCTTGCAACGACGACAGAGAGCACTCGCAGCACACTCACAGCACACCACCAGAGCAGGATAGGGGGGCAATAAGGGCCTGGGGCACTCCCCGCCACCTCCTGCATGATCTCAGCGGCCTCCTTTTGCCCTCTCACATGGGAGGGTAAGAGCAGCTTCACGGCACACACACACATCAAGAGCAGGGAAGGCAAGGGGCACTCACCGCCACCTCCTGCATGATCTCTGCCGCCTCCTTCACCTTGCCCTCCGCCTCCTTCATGCGCGCCAGGCGCTTCACCAGGCGCGCCCTCTCTATCTCCACGTAGATCTGACGGGGGGCGGGGGGTATAGGTGGAGAGGCGGGGAGGTGAACAACTGCCGCGCCAGGCGCTTCACCAGGCGCGCCCTCTCTATCTCCACGTAGATCTGACGGGGGGCGGGGGGTATAGGTGGAGAGGCGGGGAGGTGAACAACTGCCGCGCCAGGCGCTTCACCAGGCGCACCCTCTCTATCTCCACGTAGATCTGACGGGGGGCGGGGGGTATAGGTGGAGAGGCGGGGAGGTGAACAACTGCCGCGCCAGGCGCTTCACCAGGCGCGCCCTCTCTATCTCCACGTAGATCTGACGGGGGGCGGGGGGTATAGGTGGAGAGGCGGGGAGGTGAACAACTGCCGCGCCAGGCGCTTCACCAGGCGCGCCCTCTCTATCTCCACGTAGATCTGATGGGGGGAGGAGGGGTGGAGAAGAGGGAGTATGGAGAGGCAGGAGAGGGAGATGGAGAGGCAGGCAGGTGAGCGGACGGATACAGCAGCATATGGGAGGAGCTGCTGTGCCAAGCGCTTCACCAGGCGCGCCCTCTCTATCTCCACGTAGATCTGAGGGGAGCGGGAGAGGGGAGTGGGATGGTGGATGGAGAGGCTGCGAGCGAGGTGAATGGACGGAGCCAGCATCCAACAACAAATCATGGCTGCTTGCGCCACTGCTCCAGGCATGGGCAGAGAGATGGACCACTGCTGCGCCAGGCGCACCATGCCCCTCTCCCTCCCCCCCAACCCCCAGAAGAGTACCTTGCTCTCTCCCTCATCCCCATCCCTCTCCCTCCCCCCAGGCGCACCTAGCCCCCAAAGGCGCACCTTGGCCCCCTCTCCCCCTCTCCCCTTCTCCCCTTCTCCCCTTCTCCCCTTCACTCCCCCCCTCCCCTCCCCCTCCCCTCACAGCCGCACTTCGCCCCCCTCCCCACCTCGCCCCCCTCCCCACCTCGCCCCCCTCCCCTCAGAACCGCACCTTTCCTGCCGTAACCCCACTCAGCGTCTTGATGAGCTCCTCGCGGACGACGTCATCAGGTGCGTCATCCACGTACTTCATGGCCTCCTGCACCATCGCTGCCACCACCTGGGGGGAGGGGATGGGACATGAGCGTTGTGTGGGGATGGGCATGAGCGATAATGCATAAAGATGGGCATCCGGGCATGAGCGTTGTGTGGGGATGGGCATGAGCGATAATGCATAAAGATGGGCATCCGGGCATGAGCGTTGTGTGGGGATGGGCATGAGCGATAATGCATAAAGATGGGCATCCGGGCATGAGCGTTGTGTGGGGATGGGCATGAGCGATAATGCATAAAGATGAGCATCCGGGCATGAGCGTTGTGTGGGGATGGGCATGAGCGATAATGCATAAAGATGGGCATCCGGGCATGAGCGTTGTGTGGGGATGGGCATGAGCGATAATGCATAAAGATGGGCATCCGGGCATGAGCGTTGTGTGGGGATGGGCATGAGCGATAATGCATAAAGATGGGCATCCGGGCATGAGCGTTGTGTGGGGATGGGCATGAGCGATAATGCATAAAGATGGGCATCCGGGCATGAGCGTTGTGTGGGGATGGGCATGAGCGATAATGCATAAAGATGGGCATCCGGGCATGAGCGTTGTGTGGGGATGGGCATGAGCGATAATGCATAAAGATGGGCATCCGGGCATGAGCGTTGTGTGGGGATGGGCATGAGCGATAATGCATAAAGATGGGCATCCGGGCATGAGCGTTGTGTGGGGATGGGCATGAGCGATAATGCATAAAGATGGGCATCCGGGCATGAGCGTTGTGTGGGGATGGGCATGAGCGATAATGCATAAAGATGGGCATCCGGGCATGAGCGTTGTGTGGGGATGGGCATGAGCGATAATGCATAAAGATGGGCATCCGGGCATGAGCGTTGTGTGGGGATGGGCATGAGCGATAATGCATAAAGATGGGCATCCGGGCATGAGCGTTGTGTGGGGATGGGCATGAGCGATAATGCATAAAGATGGGCATCCGGGCATGAGCGTTGTGTGGGGATGGGCATGAGCGATAATGCATAAAGATGGGCATCCGGGCATGAGCGTTGTGTGGGGATGGGCATGAGCGATAATGCATAGAGATGGGCATCCGGGCATGAGCGTTGTGTGGGGATGGGCATGAGCGATAATGCATAAAGATGGGCATCCGGGCATGAGCGTTGTGTGGGGATGGGCATGAGCGATAATGCATAAAGATGGGCATCCGGGCATGAGCGTTGTGTGGGGATGGGCATGAGCGATAATGCATAAAGATGGGCATCCGGGCATGAGCGTTGTGTGGGGATGGGCATGAGCGATAATGCATAGAGATGGGCATCCGGGCATGAGCGTTGTGTGGGGATGGGCATGAGCGATAATGCATAAAGATGGGCATCCGGGCATGAGCGTTGTGTGGGGATGGGCATGAGCGATAATGCATAAAGATGGGCATCCGGGCATGAGCGTTGTGTGGGGATGGGCATGAGCGATAATGCATAAAGATGGGCATCCGGGCATGAGCGTTGTGTGGGGATGGGCATGAGCGATAATGCATAAAGATGGGCATCCGGGCATGAGCGTTGTGTGGGGATGGGCATGAGCGATAATGCATAAAGATGGGCATCCGGGCATGAGCGTTGTGTGGGGATGGGCATGAGCGATAATGCATAAAGATGGGCATCCGGGCATGAGCGTTGTGTGGGGATGGGCATGAGCGATAATGCATAAAGATGGGCATCCGGGCATGAGCGTTGTGTGGGGATGGGCATGAGCGATAATGCATAAAGATGGGCATCCGGGCATGAGCGTTGTGTGGGGATGGGCATGAGCGATAATGCATAAAGATGGGCATCCGGGCATGAGCGTTGTGTGGGGATGGGCATGAGCGATAATGCATAAAGATGGGCATCCGGGCATGAGCGTTGTGTGGGGATGGGCATGAGCGATAATGCATAGAGATGGGCATCCGGGCATGAGCGTTGTGTGGGGATGGGCATGAGCGATAATGCATAAAGATGGGCATCCGGGCATGAGCGTTGTGTGGGGATGGGCATGAGCGATAATGCATAAAGATGGGCATCCGGGCATGAGCGTTGTGTGGGGATGGGCATGAGCGATAATGCATAAAGATGGGCATCCGGGCATGAGCGTTGTGTGGGGATGGGCATGAGCGATAATGCATAAAGATGGGCATCCGGGCATGAGCGTTGTGTGGGGATGGGCATGAGCGATAATGCATAAAGATGGGCATCCGGGCATGAGCGTTGTGTGGGGATGGGCATGAGCGATAATGCATAAAGATGGGCATCCGGGCATGAGCGTTGTGTGGGGATGGGCATGAGCGATAATGCATAAAGATGGGCATCCGGGCATGAGCGTTGTGTGGGGATGGGCATGAGCGATAATGCATAGAGATGGGCATCCGGGCATGAGCGTTGTGTGGGGATGGGCATGAGCGATAATGCATAAAGATGGGCATCCGGGCATGAGCGTTGTGTGGGGATGGGCATGAGCGATAATGCATAAAGATGGGCATCCGGGCATGAGCGTTGTGTGGGGATGGGCATGAGCGATAATGCATAAAGATGGGCATCCGGGCATGAGCGTTGTGTGGGGATGGGCATGAGCGATAATGCATAAAGATGGGCATCCGGGCATGAGCGTTGTGTGGGGATGGGCATGAGCGATAATGCATAAAGATGGGCATCCGGGCATGAGCGTTGTGTGGGGATGGGCATGAGCGATAATGCATAGAGATGGGCATCCGGGCATGAGCGTTGTGTGGGGATGGGCATGAGCGATAATGCATAAAGATGGGCATCCGGGCATGAGCGTTGTGTGGGGATGGGCATGAGCGATAATGCATAAAGATGGGCATCCGGGCATGAGCGTTGTGTGGGGATGGGCATGAGCGATAATGCATAAAGATGGGCATCCGGGCATGAGCGTTGTGTGGGGATGGGCATGAGCGATAATGCATAAAGATGGGCATCCGGGCATGAGCGTTGTGTGGGGATGGGCATGAGCGATAATGCATAAAGATGGGCATCCGGGCATGAGCGTTGTGTGGGGATGGGCATGAGCGATAATGCATAAAGATGGGCATCCGGGCATGAGCGTTGTGTGGGGATGGGCATGAGCGATAATGCATAAAGATGGGCATCCGGGCATGAGCGTTGTGTGGGGATGGGCATGAGCGATAATGCATAAAGATGGGCATCCGGGCATGAGCGTTGTGTGGGGATGGGCATGAGCGATAATGCATAAAGATGGGCATCCGGGCATGAGCGTTGTGTGGGGATGGGCATGAGCGATAATGCATAAAGATGGGCATCCGGGCATGAGCGTTGTGTGGGGATGGGCATGAGCGATAATGCATAGAGATGGGCATCCGGGCATGAGCGTTGTGTGGGGATGGGCATGAGCGATAATGCATAAAGATGGGCATCCGGGCATGAGCGTTGTGTGGGGATGGGCATGAGCGATAATGCATAAAGATGGGCATCCGGGCATGAGCGTTGTGTGGGGATGGGCATGAGCGATAATGCATAAAGATGGGCATCCGGGCATGAGCGTTGTGTGGGGATGGGCATGAGCGATAATGCATAAAGATGGGCATCCGGGCATGAGCGTTGTGTGGGGATGGGCATGAGCGATAATGCATAAAGATGGGCATCCGGGCATGAGCGTTGTGTGGGGATGGGCATGAGCGATAATGCATAAAGATGGGCATCCGGGCATGAGCGTTGTGTGGGGATGGGCATGAGCGATAATGCATAGAGATGGGCATCCGGGCATGAGCGTTGTGTGGGGATGGGCATGAGCGATAATGCATAAAGATGGGCATCCGGGCATGAGCGTTGTGTGGGGATGGGCATGAGCGATAATGCATAAAGATGGGCATCCGGGCATGAGCGTTGTGTGGGGATGGGCATGAGCGATAATGCATAAAGATGGGCATCCGGGCATGAGCGTTGTGTGGGGATGGGCATGAGCGATAATGCATAAAGATGGGCATCCGGGCATGAGCGTTGTGTGGGGATGGGCATGAGCGATAATGCATAAAGATGGGCATCCGGGCATGAGCGTTGTGTGGGGATGGGCATGAGCGATAATGCATAAAGATGGGCATCCGGGCATGAGCGTTGTGTGGGGATGGGCATGAGCGATAATGCATAAAGATGGGCATCCGGGCATGAGCGTTGTGTGGGGATGGGCATGAGCGATAATGCATAAAGATGGGCATCCGGGCATGAGCGTTGTGTGGGGATGGGCATGAGCGATAATGCATAAAGATGGGCATCCGGGCATGAGCGTTGTGTGGGGATGGGCATGAGCGATAATGCATAAAGATGGGCATCCGGGCATGAGCGTTGTGTGGGGATGGGCATGAGCGATAATGCATAGAGATGGGCATCCGGGCATGAGCGTTGTGTGGGGATGGGCATGAGCGATAATGCATAAAGATGGGCATCCGGGCATGAGCGTTGTGTGGGGATGGGCATGAGCGATAATGCATAAAGATGGGCATCCGGGCATGAGCGTTGTGTGGGGATGGGCATGAGCGATAATGCATAAAGATGGGCATCCGGGCATGAGCGTTGTGTGGGGATGGGCATGAGCGATAATGCATAAAGATGGGCATCCGGGCATGAGCGTTGTGTGGGGATGGGCATGAGCGATAATGCATAAAGATGGGCATCCGGGCATGAGCGTTGTGTGGGGATGGGCATGAGCGATAATGCATAAAGATGGGCATCCGGGCATGAGCGTTGTGTGGGGATGGGCATGAGCGATAATGCATAAAGATGGGCATCCGGGCATGAGCGTTGTGTGGGGATGGGCATGAGCGATAATGCATAAAGATGGGCATCCGGGCATGAGCGTTGTGTGGGGATGGGCATGAGCGATAATGCATAAAGATGGGCATCCGGGCATGAGCGTTGTGTGGGCATGAGCGATAATGCATAAAGATGGGCATCCGGGCATGAGCGTTGTGTGGGGATGGGCATGAGCGATAATGCATAAAGATGGGCATCCGGGCATGAGCGTTGTGTGGGGATGGGCATGAGCGATAATGCATAAAGATGGGCATCCGGGCATGAGCGTTGTGTGGGGATGGGCATGAGCGATAATGCATAAAGATGGGCATCCGGGCATGAGCGTTGTGTGGGGATGGGCATGAGCGATAATGCATAAAGATGGGCATCCGGGCATGAGCGTTGTGTGGGGATGGGCATGAGCGATAATGCATAAAGATGGGCATCCGGGCATGAGCGTTGTGTGGGGATGGGCATGAGCGATAATGCATAAAGATGGGCATCCGGGCATGAGCGTTGTGTGGGGATGGGCATGAGCGATAATGCATAAAGATGGGCATCCGGGCATGAGCGTTGTGTGGGGATGGGCATGAGCGATAATGCATAAAGATGGGCATCCGGGCATGAGCGTTGTGTGGGGATGGGCATGAGCGATAATGCATAAAGATGGGCATCCGGGCATGAGCGTTGTGTGGGGATGGGCATGAGCGATAATGCATAAAGATGGGCATCCGGGCATGAGCGTTGTGTGGGGATGGGCATGAGCGATAATGCATAAAGATGGGCATCCGTGCATGGGAGTTATGGGGATCGGATTGGAGTTGGGGATGGATGGGGATGGGAAAAGGATGGGAATTGGCATGGCGCATGATGGATGATGAGTGATGCATGATGATGCATGATCCTTGATAAATGATAGACGATGGATGATGCATGATGCATGGCCCACTCACCCATCACCCACACATCCACCACCCACCCATCCATCACCCACCCCCATCACCCATCCACCCATCCATCATCCATCAACCATTCACCCATCACCCATTTACCCACCCATCCATCACCCACCCACCCATCCATCATCCATCACCCATTCACGCACCACCCATTCACCCACCCATTCACCCACCCATCCATGCACCCATCACCCACATCCCAATCTTCAACACCACCGGAGCGTCCCACCTGCTTCAGCTGCGCTCGGCGCTTCGACAGCGCCACGATCTGCTCGTTGAGAAGCTTCCACGCAGCTGCCTCGTGGCAGACCTTGAGAATGGCCACTGCAACCGTGCGCGTCCCCACCACGTCAGCAGCCTGGGAAGGGGTTGGTTGGTGGGTTGGTTGATTGGTTAGTCATTGGGCAAACAGGATTTTGCGAAAATGTGTTCGGTTGATCATATATCACTCGGAGAATTTGTGAGATTGGGTTGATACAACAAACTAGAACGAAGCTTCTGAGGCAGACGAATGAATAAAAAGCTTGTGAGTTGACTCAAAAAGCATGTGGTGTGGAAGGAAGGACAGATTCAAATGGGCAGATTCGGGTGGAAAGATTCAGGTGAAAAGATTCAGGTGGAAAGATTCAGGTGAAAAGATTCAGGTGGAAAGATTCAGGTGGAAAGATTCAGGTGGACAGATTCGGGTGGGCGGATTCAGGTGAGCAGATTCGGGTGGGCGGATTCAGGTGAACGAATTGAGGTGAGCAAATTCAGGCGGCCAGCAGATTGAATGATGCGACAATTAGTGACTGGGCCATAACAACCAACTAAACAGATACGAACTGGTATCAGCGTGAGTCGAGAGGGGAGAGAGGAGAGGGGAGAAAAGAGAGAAGAGTGAAAGAGAGTGAGAGAGAAAAAAAGGAAGAAATGGAGGGGAGATTGGCGTCGTACCAGGCGCATCTGCTTCTCCAAGCCCAGCAGCGCGTCCAGAGCTTCAGTCAGCCTGCCCTCCTGCACGAACGAAGCAGGGATTGCATCCACGCACAGAAGGAGGGGAGAGGAGGGAGAAAGGAGTGAGGAGAGAGAGAGAAGAGAGATTGGCGTCGTACCAGGCGCATCTGCTTCTCCAAGCCCAGCAGCGCGTCCAGTCCTGCACTCAAGTAGCAGGGATTGCATCCACGCACAGCAGGACACCGAAGCACACTCGAGAACTGTCAAGAGATCGATATAATCCAAAAATTTGCCATCTGACTTGTGAGTCGACTCAAAAGTCAGAAGTGAACGCTCATAGAGATTCAGTCAGTCTTCCCTCCTGCAAGCACAAGAAATTGCGCATCCGGGCATTTGAGAGGGATCGGATTCCGGTACAGAAGGTTAGACCGAACACGAACGACGGAGGGTCTAAACCTGAACAGCACAGCTGGCGTGACCTGAAGTAGGACGCGAAATAATCGTCCCATACTGAACGGGGGTGGACACACCAGAAGGCGACCATCTTTCCGAAAGACTCTAAAACGATTTACTTTTGCGTCTTGCTGACGCACGATTCGACGGACGAATAGCAGTGACCGTATCCGCATCGCATGGTGCGTTCGAGTCTCATAGGCTGTACGCTTCCGCATGAAACCTATATCAAATCCGAATCCGTTCCCCATCCATAGCCCTTGAAATCCACACCAATTCCTCAAAGATTCACCATGAATAAACTCCTCTGAAAAAAATCCCGATTAATTTACTACAAGAAACCGCGCTTCCACAGGCATCTCTCGACGGCCGTCGTTGGCGACTTGCACATGCGAAGCGCGTCACGCCCCATGCACGTCGCTTGCACGTCCCATAAGCGTCGTATGCACGTCACTCAAAGAGCTATAAGGCTGTCGTCCCTCGTGCAGGTCGACGACGCGCCTCTAATCCACGACTCTTAGCTCGTCCACACGACTGTATCATCTACGAGCTACGACGCTTGTCACTGATGCTGCTGATGCTGATGTTGGCAACGACACAGCTACGTCTACGACACTCTCAGACTCCGGAAGCCTCGTCAGCATGGCTGTACCTTAGGCCTGCAGTACACGGCGGCTGAAAGCACGCCGAAGCAAGTAACCGGGTAACTCTACTACCTTGAGAGCCACATCTCGCTGGTGGTCCACGTCCCTCTCGAGCTTGTCGTAGTCGATCGCCATGTTCTTCCCCTCGGGCGCCGCGATCGACCGATCGTCCTCCTCCATGCCTGCCTGCCTGCCGAACCTACGACCTTATTGGAACGTTGCCACACTGGAACGGGAGAACGCTCTTGGAACTTTCCCGAAACGCGTGGAATTAAGTGGGATCGCAGCTGGATCTTGGAACTACTGGTGCTGCGAGGCTTGCTGGATCGCGGGATTCAGCAGGCAGATTCAACTGCACAAGAAATCAAGGCAGACGAGAGGTGAAGTGGTGTGCGAAATTGGTTTTCTGTGTTTGGCGAGGATGGAGCAGAGAGAAGGGAGTATCCGACAGTGAGTGTTTCATTGAAATTGGAAGGGGAGAGTACAGCTTGGCTAATAAAACTGAGTTACCCAAATTCCAATTACGTCAGTCAACTACTAGATTGGATAGAAGTTTTTCTTGCTTTTTGCGTTTACAACCAGAATTCTTGACCACAATACATGCAATATTATCAACTACGTTAGAGAATATTGCACTAACAGACTTCCTGTGGACCCAGATACCAACCCATTGCACCAGCTACAATGCACCCTAAAAATGCAAGCGTTACAATGAATGCACCGTCCACTTTGCCCCCCTTATTCCCAAACCCCACTCCCATCCCGTACTGCCTTGTTAGACCATGAATACATAGTATCCAACAAACCAATTCCTAGCTTTCTGGATAACAAGCCATCTACTCTTAAATCAACAAAACAATTGAACTCCTCTACGACAGTCTCGCTCGAGCATTTCCTTGACTCGGTTGCCCTCAAGCACCAGTGGTCTGTAATCGGCTTACGCCAATGCACATGAAGCTGCTTCCCCTATGCAGGTTCTTGCCAACGATGGTCGACCAATTGCCTTTCGGTTTCCCCTTCAGGGCAAGCGCCACTTCTGTAGTCTTGAACATCGCAAATCCAGAAACTTTTTTTCTCCGGAAAAGCTTGCCGTTGTTGAGTAGAAGCGGGATCGACGACCCAAGAGCTAGGTTTTTTATCTTGGAAAATGGATACATGCCCTTGACGACGTTGTAGGAAATGCTTTTCATAAGATTGATCGCATCTTCCGGGGTTTTTGGCTCGTTGAGGAGGCCACTCTCCTTGAGCGCAAAATCGGTAGGGATTAAGACAGTGTTGTAAAAAAACGGGGACCAGTCTATGTCACCGGGAACCGTCGCTGCAAAGGACGGAAATAGGAAGGGTTGGAGAGTGGCATGGAAAAGGCAGGAGTGAAGATGATGCAACGAAATTGGTCTCTTCTAGCATGTCCCGAAGACCCAGCAAAAACGCAAGCACATAAACCTCCCAAAAGGCAGACACCGGCGCTAAGGGCCTACCTCCCCGCTTGATAATTTGACCGACTGCTTGATTCATGATTATGAATTGGAATCGCTTCGATAGCTTTTTCTGTAGCTCCGTTAGCTCCTTTAATATCTGCTGCGTTGTAGGCGCCGCCACGGCTGAAGTGACCAGGGTCAGCGTAAGGACTACAGCTAGAATAGCTCGAGTTGACATGGCCTCTCGTAGTGCGAACGCTATCGTTGCTGCATGAATTGAATGAATTGTGAACGAAATGTCTCAAGACTCAGGCCTAGACGTAATTGTGACATGCGGGGAGGAGAGCTGCCCGACAGGACTAGGTAGGGGCTGAAACAGGAGACTTCGAGACAGTCTGTAGTTAGCCAAATGCATTGACGAGGTTGTTCTGCCACAGACACATGATTATTGGGGAGGGATGACCAGACCAACAAGCACGAAAAGACTGGTCTTGTGGTGGGTTGGGGGTGTGAAAAGCGTGGTGGGAAGAGAAAATTGTAAAATGTTGGGGGAAAAGCCATGGCTGCAAAGTTACAGACTCCACATGAGTATGATTCGGTTCAGAAAGGTTGAAATCTACAATTCACAGCTCAACACATTTGCATATCGCTCGCAGTGCAACGCAACTCAAGCCACAGGAGCAGGCAGGTCTTGCTGACGTGTCGGCTGGTTCGAGTTTTCGAGAACCAGTGGTTTCGCTGTCTTCCCGAAACCGCTGCCTGGGCTGGGTTTAGGCTTTGGGCGGCTACGGGAGGGGACAGCAGGGCGGAGAAGACAAGGGTGCGGTGGAGGCGGGGGATCGGTCGGATCGGGGGGAATCGAGGCCTCAGGGCAGGGCAGGGAAGGCGGGAGAAGGCCGAGGGGGAGATGGGGGGGTGGAAGGCTCCCCATCCCAGCCCCCTTCCGGATACAGCACAGTGTGCGTTGGGTTGGAACCAGGCACTGTGCTATGCCAACTCCCTCAATTTTGTCACATGTGCAATGTAACTGTCAATCAGAATTCGCAGCGTAGCAGCGTGGTGGTGGTGGGTGAAGAGGTGTGTCTCGGTTGTGGGACCAGGCACTACAGACAGCGTGTTTCTTGCGCTACAAGCATCTGCACATTCATTCTTATACCTTTGGCAATGCTGATATGTAACATGCTGCTAATACAAATAACACTCAAAACATGCTTTTGTTGATGTGAGTATGATAGACAGGCACATGCTTTCCTTTCCAACCAAAACAGAGCCTGGTGTTACAAGCAGGGCACAGCTGCTTCAATATGCCACCATTATACATTCATACATTATGATAAACAGATGATGAATGACGGTTCACTCATCTCAAGCCAGCCGGACCCAGTAAAGTTGGACTCAAATCACCTTTTATACACTAAGTTGTGGGTTGACGGAACCCTCACTCTCGTACCGTACTTCCCGAGATCTGCTTCCTTCCGACCATTCAAGCACCTGCAGCACCAGTAGTCTGCAGGCGGTTAACCCCATGAGCAATGAAACTGCTTCCCTTGTGCAGATCTTTGTCAAGTATCTTCGACCACTGAGTTTTATTCTTCCCCTTGAGCGCGAACGCCACAGCAGTGCCTTGATTTAAGCCCCACCCATGATTCACCTTCTGCCGAAACAACTTTCCGTTGCTCAGCAAAAGCGTCACGGACTTTCCAGCAGCAAGAGCCTTTAACTGGGAGAACGGCTTCATGCCCTTGATGATGTTGTAGGAGACGCTTTTAAAGAGGTCGAGTGCCTCTTGAGGGGTTTTCGGCTCGACGAGAAGGCCACTGGCGCTCAGCGCGGCGTCGGTGGGGATTAGGAGCGTGTTGTAGGCGAAGGGGGGCCAGTCGATGCTGCCGGGAACGGTTTCTGCGTGGGACGGAGTGGAACGGATGGAAAAAAGGCGAAAGATAAAATTAGCGAGCGAATCAATATCATTGATGGTTGCGTGTCAATGGGGGGGAGAAGCGTGTCAATGGGGGGCTGACGATCGTCAACGCGAAATAAACGAGTTATTGGCATTGGCGCTTAGAAGCACGGAAGTCATGGCGGAGGAACCCTCCGAAAGATATCCCCGCAGTTTCCGTTACGTCGGGTTCGCAGCAGGGAAAGAAAGGCAAGGAGACGCAGCGAGCGGAATAAAACGAAACTTCTATTTTTTTTTTAGGAAGAGGAGATACGCCTAAAATCTTATTAAACATCACGGAAGATTGTAAAGGCGAACATTGGGGAACAGCGTGGAGGTCGCACCTCCTTGAACAATAAGCTGAGAAATAACTTGACTCATGCCAAGGTATCTCAGGAAGGGATTCTTAACCAGCTTGCTCTGTAAATCCTTCAGCTCCAATATTATCTGCGCCGTCGTTGGCGCCGCAGAAGCTGACACCAATATCGACAATGAAAGGAGAAGAACTACAATATATTGTGATGACATGTTTACACTGTAACGCTAAATAGGGACTGCCGGAAAAAGCGACAAATGTTAGGACAGCGAGAGGGGTGTGCTTGATACAAATATATGCTAGTCCTGTAAGCTAACGACTTTGGTCTGGCTCTGTTGTGAAATCTATCTTGGGTCTGGTTTGGGTCAAAGAGACGACGACTGTGGCAGGTGTTTGGCATTGTTGGCGGCTATGTGGGCAGAGAATCTGAAGAATTGACGGGAGATGATCCGGAAGGGGGGTGAGCGGGGCGGGGTGGGTTTGTTTGGGGGAGGGGAGGAGGAAGGGGAGCTTGGTCGGGGTCGGGGAAAAGGGGTGTCTCCACTCCACTGCAGCGGGTCTCCCGTTACGTACAGTAGTGAAGCCAGAAAGACAGGAAATGTCTACCTGAACATGAAGTACTGTACCTCCACCTCAAAGGTGTGGTTCTTAACGGTTAAGGAAACGGTGATCACGTTTCTGAACGGTTTGCCGTCTTCCAGTTGTGACACGTCACAATGATGCAGAAAGGTGACGCAGGCTCGAGGCAACACAGAGATGTTGCCTCGACCCTTCATTCCACTTTGGTCGGTGGGTCGGGCGTAACTGTTGTATACTGACTCAATCTGGTTCTGTACGGTACGGAGGCTTTTCGTAGAGGCGGGTGGAGTTTCGAGGGACCAGAGATCCAAGCCATAGGACAAGGGCCCTGATCAGTACCACCCTTAAGGGGTAATTACCTTCTGGGTAACCAACATCGAAGCCGCTGACGTCAGAAGTCACCTACGTGGCTCGATGGTACCCGTCAGATCATGCGCGCCCCTTCGTGGTACCCATCTTCCCTCCGTGGTACCCATCTTCCCTGCGTGGTACCCATCAACTGTGCGCGAATTCCCTGACTGGTACCGCAACATTTCAACCGAGCTGTACACTGTACAACAAGGGTTTCAATGCGTTTTTCAGTATATTAATAACAACGTTTACAAACGCTTATTGAACATTAATACCCTTGAACATAAATGTTTGAACGTGCCTTACACTGGACAGAGTGCAACATAGAAAGAAATCAACTCCTCTTCTAAAATCCTCACATTACCTCCGAACCTTCGTAAGCTCGCACCACTGAACGACAGGTAGAGTGAATCTTGCGACCATGTTTCGCAACGCTCAGTATGTTATTTGAACAAAGTTTATAAGGTTGTATGCAAATAAATTGAGCATGCACCCCCAAAGCTAAACATAAAATCATAAACAAATAATACGTACATTCGTTGGTTTTTGGAAACAAAACAATACATATAATGAAAATCAAATATACCTTAAGTCAATATATACTTTACGTGTAAGTTGATTGTTTGCTATACGGATGTTTTTTTTTCGGCTGATGCAATATATCAGTTTTAAGTTATCTTATAGCACGTTATATTGTCGATGTTTCTTAGCCTAAACAAATCTACCCAATGAATGCTATTTTATTTAAAAATCCAGCTTTTCTTCTACACTTTATTATAGGTAATGGGTGTGATAAATTGACTCGATCAGGTGGCACTTCGGGCTTGTGACTCTATTGAGCTTGTAAACGTTAAGACAATATACTGAGAAACGCATTGAAACTCTTGGTGTACGGTGTACAGCTCGGTTGAAATGTTGCGGTACCAGTCAGGGAATTCGCGCACAGTTGATGGGTACCACGCAGGGAAGATGGGTACCACGGAGGGAAGATGGGTACCACGAAGGGGCGCGCATGATCTGACGGGTACCATCGAGCCACGTAGGTGACTTTTGACGTCAGCGGGCTCGATGTGAGTTACCCAGAAGGTAATTACCCACCCTTAAGCGGAGTAGGTGAGCTTCGAGGGAGTTCACTAACTCCCGCTTCGCACGTGTGACGGAAGTTTACTCACTCCGACGTGGCTTACTCCGAGTAAGCCAAAATGAGCAAACGATCGCTGAACTACCTACTCGGAGTACGACTCGAAGTGGCCCTTCAGGAAGTTTCGTTCACGGGCAAACTTAGCTCCGCGGAGGAACTCCGCTTACTCCAGCATTTTGGGAGAGTAAGCCTCGCTTACTCGGAGTAAGGCCTCGAAGGGCGAACCCGATAACACCGCATATTTTGTTTTTGTTCTTGCGGGGACACCCTCCTCAAACACCTTTAGAACTTCCCATCCACTCCCAGTGGTTCTTGATGGTGTCATTTTGTGGTCCAGTTACCCCTTTGTGGGAATTAATTTTCTTGGTGACGAGTGGGGCAGTCTGGGCCGAAAGCAACAGTGTTTCTAAGGAAATCGCGCTTACGACCCTCGAAACTTCCCTACGAGGAGTTTCGAGGGCGTGCCGACCACCCCTCGGAGTTGGGAAACATACAGGAGGAAAGGGGAAGCACCCACCGACACGTGCCCACACGTGTGGGTCGGTGTACTCCTGTTCGAGTGCCAACGCAGCGGAAGTTTACTCGGCTTAGGGGCTACCGATCAGGGCCAAGGTTTTGCACCCAAACATCAGCCGAGCGGGTCTCCTCGTTAGAGCAGAATAAGTGCCTATGGTACAGAACACTACCTTGTGCAGTATATATTAGAAAATAAAAATAAAAGCAGTAGCCCATCCGCTACTAAGCAGGTAGTAGCACGGAACTGCAAGCAACTGGCAATTGTGCCAGAAATGCCTAGTGCATACAGTGTCAATGACATTATAGACACGATCACCTTACATCTGAATGACATAAGGTTTATTTTGTCCGTGGAAAACTGGCTGTCCCAGGCTCCCAGCTGAAACAAAAGACAGTTGGGTTGGCTTCCTTCCCAAGAAGTCATGCATCGCAAGTGGAGGCCCAGCCGTTTCAACCTGCCACCTAAATGCAAGAATCAAGATCAACTGACGATGAACAAGAGGTTCACCCATCTCAAGCTAGATCCATTCAAGGGAACCTTATTTACCCGACAAACAATATGAACATGAGGAAGCTTTCCGTGGGTCGGGTTGCTTAACCTCCCACTAAAGCAGTCCCAAAAAATGCGTCTTCTGGATTGATCATTCGGCTCAAGCAGTCTGCAGGCGGTCAACCCCATGAGCAACGAAGCTTCCCCTGTGCAGATTCTTGTCAAGAATTCTCGACCACTGTTTTTTATTCTTTCCCTTGAGCGCGAACGCCACGCTAGTGCCTTGATTCATGCCCCACCCAGGATTCACTGTGTGCCGAAACAACTTCCCATTGTTCAGCAGAAGCGCAACCGACTTTCCCTCTGGAAGAGCTTTCAGCTTGGCAAACCGCTTCTTGCCTTTTATAATGTTGAAGGAGAGGCTCTTAAAGAGGTTGAGAGAGGCTCCCGGGTTTTTTAGATTCGGGAGGAGGCCACTCGACAGAAGCGCGGCGTCGGTGGGTATTAAGATGGTGGTGTGAATGAAAAGGGTCAAGTCCATGGCGGTGGGGAGGGCGTCTGCGAGGGACGAGTGGAGAGGATGGGAAGGAGGTGAGGGATGACGGAATGAGCGAATCATGTCAATTAATGAAGTCTACGGCGCCTCAAAAGATGGTGATGTGAAAGAAAGGGATCCGGCCGATGGCGACGGGAATGGTTTCTGCAAGGGGCGAGTAGAGCGGATGGGAAAAAAATCGAGGGACGACGAAATGTGCGTTTCGTGCCAATCGATGGTTGCGAGAAAGGTGTAAAACGGTGTATACGGGGGCATGACACGAGTCTGGGCGGGAAAAGAGAGTATGTTGCTGGTAGAGTATGAAATGAGATTAACAGCCCTGTTATTCGAGCGCGAGTCGCGGCAGGGAAAGGGAACAAGGGAGATGCAGACCTGAGTTTTCTCGAAGTCAGCACAGGTAGGCTCTGGAATCACACAGCCGGAAAAAATACAAATTACGACGATGATTGTAATTGGACTTACTTCCTTGAGTAATCAGCTGAGAAAGAACTTGACTCATGACGAGGTATCTCAAACGGGGATTTAGCATCAATTTCTGCCGCAGCGCCTTCAGCTCCCCTATGATTCCCGCCGTTTTTGCCGCGGCCGCAGCTGTCGCTAACGGGTCCGCAGCTGTCGCCAACGGGTCCGCAGCTGTCGCCAACGGGTCCGCAGCTGTCGCCAACGGGTCCGCAGCTGTCGCCAACGAGTTCGCAGGTGTCGCCAACGGGTCCGCAGCTGTCGCCAATATCGACAGTGAAAGGAGAGCAGCTAGCAGCAGCGTTCGGACTGACATGGCGGCTGACGTGTATACACTCAGCTAAACAGGCTGTTGCGGTATCAGAGAATGTGAATCTGAAACGATCGACAGCGAGTGGCGGATAGGCGACAAGGTTGGAGCAAGCAGAGATGTTTTCTTGATACAAACAGGAGAACGCAATAACTTCAGACCGAGTAATATGTCTCTACGGCTTTGTGTGGGCTCAACTACGTCGAGTGTGGTGGCATGGAGGGACAACGACTTGGTTTGGTTTGGCAGGTGTTTCCCGAGTGTCGAAGCAATAAATGGCGGCCAGGAGCGAGAGGGGAAGGAAGAAAAGGAGGGGACGGCGGAAATGGGGACGAGACGGGGAGGGGGAACGGAGGAAATGTGGGGTAGAGAAGGGGAAGGGGGAAGGGGCCCTGGTGGGGGGAACACCGTCTGCGCGCTTGTGATTGATAAACGAGGCAAGTGGGGGGACAAATTTGGGAGTGTAGATTTGCCTCGACGGAACCCCCTTCCACGGCGCTCTCGGCTGGATTTGCTGCGATGCCCCTCCTGTCGGTTCTCCAAGTTTCAAAGCGGTTTGACGATCTATAAAACCTTTCCTGAACGGTTTACCGTGTTCAAGCGCGACACGTCAGGGTGATGAAGCCGAGATGCATAGGAATCGCACGGATGCAGCGTCGACTGTGTCTCCAAATGTTGGTGGGTCGATTTACAGCATTCGAGCTGACTGATTTTGTACGGTACGGATGCTTTGTCGAATGATTCAGAGCGGTGCTAAAAACAACAAAAGAAACGTCAATATCATTTTTCTCGTCTAAGTACAGAATGATGGGACTAAAAAACTGGCATTCAGTTCCTCTGCAAATTAGGAGAATGTATGACAACACTTTGGAACAGCCACAAGCTGTTCTCGCCTTTGTTACACATCAGCAAACAGTCTGGGGAATCAACCTATTATCTCATCTCACTACACAACTTATGTCAGCCAACAAACCACAGGCTGCAACAGTGGGAGTTCCTCTCTCTATGTAGTGGCCTTTCACTACTAGCCTAGTCTTGCTTCTCATAACACAAAAAACGGACTGAGACAGCTAGTGTTTTCTTGTAATCTAAATACCCAAAGGGAGCAAGAGCACCGCGGAGCGAAACGAAGAATCAGCGCGGGGCAAAGAGCTCCTGGATCTGGTTGAAAATCTCCATCACCTGCCAGCCAGTGTAAGCATGACACAGGTTTGGGTGGGGGAGGGGAGGGGGGGACGATGCAGGTAAGTGGACAATGCCGAATAGGCACAACCAGTGTGGCGGGGCAAAGAGCTTCTGAAATCTGGGCCTGGTTGAAGATCTCTATCACCTGTTAGACAATGTTATTACGACCCTGATTTGGGCGAGGGAGAGGACAATGCAGTGGACGGGAAAACGTGGAGAAGACACATTCAGGAAGGAGCGCAACAGAGCATAAGTGTGGAGGGGCAAAGAGCTTCAAAATCTCGATTAAAGATGCCCATTCCCTGTCAGCAGTGGGCGACCAATGCAGCACACAGGTCAGAGCAGAGTCAGTGCGACACGGTTTCATGGGGGATGCAGATTATAAACAGGGTTGTTTTTGAAGCATCTAGAAACCGTTAATCACGCGAATTCATGTGGGGAATGCAGAGAAGGCGCATCCTGGCACAGCGGCACGAGAGAACGTTCTCTTGCGATCTAAAACTATCCTCGGGCCACCAAGGGAAGCAGTCTTGACGAGGGAAAAGATCAAGGATGAGGTGCTTACGAGCTGGTCGGAGCCATGAAATGACTAGGCTAGCGAGCTGTTCCCACGGTTCAAAATGGTTAATGAAAGGTGGGAACTGCTACGCAGCCACGGGAGCAGCAATGCAGTAACCACTTGGGTATCTTATGGCAGATGCGGACACCACTCTGCAGGGCTGCTGGGTACTGCTACCGTCCAGCCTGCACTGATTTGATTGATCGGTGTCGTTATTGCTCATGTCAGCATTGTGCTTGCTTACCTCAGCATCGTTTTGGTACTTGGTCCAGTTCACAGGATTGGAGGAGACCTGTTGGGATGCATGCCATGCCATGCCATGCCATGACATCAGGATAAAAAGTAGATTCGTGCAGATGCACATGCATATCCAGATGCAGACACATGTGACACAAAAACATAGCGTGGTGGGCCAGAAGCAGAGAGCATGCAAATAAGCACGCAGTATATTGTGGTGCAGCAAAGAAGCAAAGCAGCAGACAGCAGAGTGCTCGTTTATATTGAGCGCAAAGAAGAATGCTAATATCAAACACGAGCCAGGATACGTATATCAAGTATAGAAAGAATGCTTATATTGAACCCGCATACTGATGACTATAGTGAGTATAGAAAAAGGGCTCACATCGAGGATGGCGGCCTGCAGGCGGGGGTTCTGGAAGGCAGCGGCGAGCTTCGGGTTGGACATGATTTTACCCACCACGTCCTCTGGTGACATGCCCAGCTGGGCTGATAGGGGGGGATAGTGGTAAGGGAGGAGAGATACGGGTTGGTTGAGTGCGGTGACAGACATATATACTAGGAGCTTCGGGTTGGACATGATTTTGCCCACCACGTCCTCTGGTGACATGCTCAGCTGGGCTGGTGGGGGAGAAAAGGGAGTAACAAGGAGAGATAACAGGAGATTGAGGTGCGCCGACCGGGCAGGCATTGAAGGCGAGCTTCGGGTTGGACATGATTTTGCCCACCACGTCCTCTGGTGACATGCTCAGCTGGGCTGGTGGGGGAGAAAAGGGAGTAACAAGGAGAGATAACAGGAGATTGAGGTGCGCCGACCGGGCAGGCATTGAAGGCGAGCTTCGGGTTGGACATGATTTTTCCCACCACGTCCTCTGGTGACATGCCGAGCTGGGCTGATAGGGGGGGAGGGGTAAGGGTGGAGAGATGCGGGTTGGTTGAGTGCGGTGAAAGACATGTACGAGGAGGTTAGGGTGGTTAGGGTTGGACATGATCTTAGCCTCCACGTCCTCTGGTGACATGGTCGACTCGAAGCTCTTTATCATCTTGAGCTTGATAAACCCAAGGGGTCTGTGAACTGAGAGAATTGCAGCTTGGACCCAAACCAAGCATGGAGAACTGCCCCCTGGTGAAGACAGCAACTCACAGAACTGGTCCTTGACTTCGGGGCTGTTGAGGTCGAAGCTCTTCATCATGTCGAGGACTCTGTCATCAAAGCCCGTGCCGCCCATGTTGTCGCTGTGGGGAGGAGGGGGAGAGAGGAGGGGAAGAGAAGGGAAGCAACAAGGAGCGGGTGTTGAGATCGAAGCTCTTTATCATGTCCAGTGCTCGGTCGTCAAAGCCCGTGCTGTGCCGCCCATGTTGTCGCTGCAGGGTGCACGCAAAGGGAGGACAAGGGAGGACGGGAGGAAGGCAAAGGCAACGCGGGACGGGACGGGCAAGATCGAGGCACGTCCAGTTCTCGGTCGTCAAAGCCCGTGCCGTGCCGCCCAGTTTTGAGGCGCCTCAAAACTAGACTGGAAGGCGAGGGCAACGCGGGACAGCAAAGATCGAAGCTCTTTATCATGTCCGCCCGTGCTCGGTCGTCAAAGCCCGTGCCGTGCCGCCCGTGTTGTCGCTGCAGGGAGGACGGGGATGCACAGGGGAGCGAGGAAAAGAAAAGGGAAGCGTCGTGATGAGAAGCAAGGCAACGGGGGACAGCAGTGGGTGAAGCTTAGCGGTGAAGAGGTAGTGCGGGGAAAGGCGGAGCGGAGGGGTGGATAAGGGCAATGGCTTAATGGAAAACGAGACATGGGACGAGCGAGGAGTGAGGAAGGGAGGGAGCATGCAATGGAAGGAGGAGAGGAGGTGTTGTTGCGAAGAAGTAAGGGTGGATGGTGAATGAAGGGAACAAGACAAAAAAGGGCTGAGGAAGAAAGGAGAGAGGGGAGGGCATGCGGGGGAGAGAGGCGAAACTCACAGCATGCTCTCTAGCTGCTGGCGGTACATTGGGCTCTGCATCATCCCTGTGGGTATGGGGGCAAGCGGGGGGGAGGGGCAGCGCGAGAGAGCACGAGAAAAGGAAACGGGACAGGAAGGTAAGGGAATGTAGAAAGTAAGGCTTTGCATGCTCTCTAGCTGCTGGCGGTACATTGGGCTCTGCATCATCCCTGTGGGGATGGGGGCAGGCCGGGTGGGGGGAAGGGAAAGGAGGGGAAGGGGAAGGTAAGGCATTGCACCATGTGTGTTCTCAAGTTCTCGAGCTGCTGGCGGTACATTGGGCTCTGCATCATCCCTGCCGGCATGGGGGCATCCACAGGCACATGGGGGATGGGGCGTGGGGAGTTGGGGCGGGTAGAGACGGCACGAGAGAAGAGAAGGGATAGGAGCAGGCAGAGGAGGGTGGACGAGGGGTGGGGAGCAGAAGAGGTGTCAGAGAGGGCACAGAGAGAGGAAGGATGCAAACGACAGGAACAATGATGGATGGATGTCGCGAGTCTGCACAGTAATGTTCAAGTGGTGGGAGGGAGTGCGGGAAGGAGGAGTGGAGGTGCGTACAATCAAAGGTGGCAAAGGGCAAAGGCGGTTGGTGGATTAGAAGGGAAGTAGAAAGGGAGGAGGTGTGGGGTCATGGGGAGAAGGGGAGTGGGGAAAGGAGAGGACGTGTGGAGGTGCTTACACTTGAAGGTGGCTGGATCCCGCATCTCCTCTGGAAGATACCTGCAGGGCAGCACGAGTGTGTGGGGAGGGGAGAAGCAGAGACAAAAGGGTGGTTGAAGGTTGCAGGTTGAATTAAAAAAAAAAACATTTGAGGCGCCTCGAAAGTGCACTTGAAAGTGGATGGGTCTCTCATCTCCTCTAGGAGATACCTGCAGGGCAGCACATGTGTAAGGAGGAGGGACGGGAAGACACAAAAACCGTTGAGCTTGCAGAGTGGAGGGATGTGGGAAGAAATAAAAAATTCATGAGTGATATGGAGGGACGAGAGTGGCAAATGCGTTAGGAAAGTGGAGTGGAGTTAGTAGAACACACCAGCAGGCATAATGGCACTTGTGGGGCAATGGGGGCAATTACCCCGGAAACTCACGGGAAAACCATTTTCTGCACCATGGGGTCCTCCAGCATCTTCTCCAGCGCCTCCACTGTCATCTTGCCCTTAGCCCCGCCTGCACAGGGTAACATCGACATATACACCCAATGTGTTAAAAAATAAATGCGGATGGTGATGATGATCGCAACTTCACAATTAATATTTTGGAGACGACTAAAAAATGGGGGGGGGGGGGGGAGGGGGGGGGGGAATGGCGGCGGTTCATCTCTAATGCTGCTTGCTCATGCGCTGCTGCATGTGAACCAGCCTAAGTCGATTTTTGAGTCGACTCAAAATAGCGGTTCGTCTCTAATGCTGCTTGCTCATGCGCTGCTCCATGTGAACCAGCCTAAGGCGGAATTCGCGTGCTGCTGCTGCTCTCTCTCACAGGCGAGCACACGAGCACCCACTGCCACCGCCATTAGAGGCCACAGAGAAAGAATTGCTTTCTGGTGTTTTTGTTTAATTCCTCGGAAACTGCTACTTCTCACAGAACTGACATCAGTCCTTACAACGAACGGGGATGAATGGAAAGATACCCTGATTGCTGCACTGCACTGCACATCGGCACTCACCACCAGCTCCCCCATTGGCAAACGAGTTGGTGGACGTATCCCAAGTGGCATTAGACGCATTGGTCCCGCTGCTGCTGGCACTGCCGGCGTTCCCCCAGGAGAAGCCTCCCCCGGATGGCTCCTCCACCACCTGGAGGGGCGAACAAAGAGAGGGGTGGGCGGGCAAGTGGCATTAGACGCATTGCTATTGCTGCTGCTTCTGCTGCTGCTGTTCCCCCGGCTGGTGTTGCTGCTGCCGGCGTTCCCCCAGGAGAAGCCTCCCCCGGATGGCTCCTCCACCACCTGGAGGGGCGAACACAGAAGGGGGGGTGGGCAAGTAGAATTAGACGCAATGCTACCACGGCTAGCGCTGCTACCGCTGTTGCTGCTGCTGCTACTGCTGGTGTTCCCCCAGGAGAAGCCTCCTCCAGATGGCTCCTCCACCACCTGGTGACGCGAACACGAGGGGGGAGGCCATAAAAAGGGATTACGGAGGTGTAATGGAGGGGAGCAGGTGGTTTGGTGAGCACAGGAGGATAAGGCGAAGCCACTCAATAATGGCGCAGCTCTGCGGGTGATAGATAGATCACGACACAAGTCCCTCACCTCAGCATCTTGTAAGGTGCAGTGCAGCAGCTCTTGTTCTTGCTGCTGCTCACCGCCTTCTCTGGATGAAGTGAGACGACTTTTGAGCCGCGGCAGAAGCAGACGTGCGTGCAGGTTCTTCTGCTGGTGATCGAGTAACGAGGTTATTTTTGAGACGTCTCAAAAATAACCTCAGACGTGCACGTTTTGAGTCGACTCAAAACACGACTTATTTTTGAGACGTCTCAAAAATAACCTCAGACGTGTGTGCACGTTCTTCTGCTGGTGATCGATCGCTCACAACGTGCCTCGCTTCAGAAAATTGCTCACCTCAGCATCTTGAAAGAAGCTCTTCTTCTTGCTGCTGCTCTCCGCCTCCTCTGCTGGAGCCGAGGATGCCGCGGACGAAGAAGAAGCGGTGGTGCCACTGCTGCTGCTGGTAGTGCTAGTGGTGGCAGAAGAGGGAGCTGCAGCAGCAGCCGCTGCGGGCTTGGCATCTGAGACTTGTGCTGCCACGTCCACCACTGCTGTGAACCACGGGGGAGGGCGGGTGGGAATGGGTAGGGAGGGGTGGGGAGGATCAGAAGAGGGAGGGAAAAGCGAATCTAGCGTGAGAAGAGGGAGTTGCAGCAGCAGCCGCTGCGGGCTTGGCATCTGAGACTTGTGCTGCCACGTCCACCACTGCTGTGGATGAAATGGGGGGGGGGGGGGGGGGGGGCATGGAGGGATGGGAAAGGATGAGGAAGAAGAGACGGTGTTTGGGAAACGGAGGAGCAGTCACATCTACCACTGCTGCGAGCGAATCACAGATTGGGTCTCATTTTGAGTCGACTAAAAAATAGACTTGTCTGCCAACTGTGCTGCCCCGTCTACCACTGCTGCAAGCGAATCACAGATTGGGAGACTGAAAACTTTTGAGGCGCCTCAGGAGGCAAAAGGAAGGCTCAACAATCGATTGGCATCAGAAATGGTATCATTTTTTTGTTCTCATGGAAAGGATCGAACACTATCCATTGCTTTCAGCATCATCTGCCCGGTGTAAACATGACAAGTTGTGATTACCATTCAAAACAGATACAGTGTCAGGAAGGGAGGAAGGAAGGAAGCACAAATCAGACTTAATCAGAGGAAGAGGTGCAAGACATGATCGATAAAGCAAGAGGCAGGAAGTACGATTGAGGAATACAAACCAGACAGAGCCTTGCTCACAAGAAACAAAAAAAACATCCGAAGGAGTGGCATCAGAAAGCGTTTGATTATAGGACGAGGGAGAGGAAGCGGAACAACAGGGGAGCACAGCACAGCAAGGGATGCAACAGTGTGATGGCATCAGACAGACAAACGTTTCTTTTCTCATGGATTGAATCGAACACTATCCATTGCTTTCAACATCACTTGCCATTCTCAGCAGCAGGAGAAGAAGCGAAACAACAGGGGGGCACAGGAAGTAAGGGACGAAACGATGCGATGGCATCAGATAAACACATTTGTTCTCATGGATCGAGTCGAACACTATCCATTGCTTTCAACATCCCTTGCCATTCTCAACATGCAGGAGAGACATTTTGTCCAGACTAGGAAATTATATTTTTTAGCAAAAAAAAAAAAACAAACAAACAAACAATTGCAATTCTGAACATGCGGGAACAGTACGAAGGCTTACATAATTTTGAAGAAAGGCTTGAGACATCACGAAAAGGTAACATTCTCTAGAATCGAAAGAGGTAACAGACCCAGGAGCATGTGGAAAGCGAAGGAAGAGGCTACGGCCTTGGCATCATATCAATATATATTCTCGTGGAGACAATCAAACCAAAACACTTAGAGCATCACTTGCCAAGACTAGACATGCAAGCCAGAGGGTGGCAAATGAGACAGCCCAATGAAGCAAGAATGACAGACAAACAAGCGTGTCGCGATGGAAGGAAGAGGAACAGTGAAGAACATGAAGACTCAACTCAACACTCTGACAGACTCGATTTTAGAGTCGACTAAGAAATCGTCTCATCACACGCGGAAGGTAGAGTAACAGTGGAGCACACGAAGGGAAGACTCCACACTCTGATGGCATCAGACAGACTATCGATTTGTTCTCATGAAAAGGATCGAACACTATCCATTGCTTTCAGCATCCCTTGCCATCCTCAATTCAAGCAAGGAGACGGGACGGTGTGGAGGGGAACAGGGTGAGAGAAAGAGAGACGAAGGGGTGGGTAGTGGGTAGTTGAAACGCCGATGATCAAATCAAAGAGCAGGGTGGAAGGACACGGAAGGAAAGGAGGGGGGGAATCAGGACAGGAATGGTGGCTCGTAGTGGGCACAGGGTGGCATGTAATGGGCACAGGGTGGCATGTAATGGGCACAGGGTGGCATGTAATGGGCACAGGGTGGCATGTAATGGGCACAGGGTGGCATGTAATGGGCACAGGCATGGCGGTGTAAGGAAGTAGAGTGTAGAAGGATAGGTGTAACGCCACCACCTCAACGCATGGCATCAGACAAACTGTAATTCTTTCTCATGGGAGAGTCGAACACTATCCATTGCTTTCAGCATCACTTGCCGTGCAGAGTGGGTGGTTAGGCAGAATACCCACGAACTCGAGGGTAAACATGCAAGGGCCCTCAGAGAACCAGAGCAAGCGAGTACTGAAGAAACCAAAGAGTGGAAACGGGAGAGACTGGAATGCGGGGAAGCATGTCACCTGCAGGTGCGTCAGCTGCCCAAACCCCTCAGCAACGCACCTGCAGACGCCTTGGCAGAGGATAGTCTGTCCTCTGGTTTGGCCTTGGACAAACCAGAGGAGGCGGACGAAGAGGAGGGGGAGGGGGACGCGGGTGGTGATGGAGATGCTGGTGGTGGTGGAAAGGGCATGCCAGCTATGGGGTTTGCTGCTCCTCCGCACCTGATGATCTACCAAATGACTCGAAACCCGACAGACACCCCTTTGTCAACGCACCTGCAGACACCTTGGCGGCTGTGGAGGAGGGTTTAGCCTTGGACGACCCAGAGGAGGCGGACGAGGGAGAGGAGGAGGGTGATGATGAAGAGGAAGAGGGTATTTCTGAGTCTACTAACAAATCGCCAACGCACCTGCAGACGCCTTGGCGGCTGTGGAGGAGGACTTGGGCTTGGAGGAAGAGGGGGAGGACGAGGGCGATGATGCTGGTGGTGGTGGTGGTGGGAAGGGCATGCCACCAAAGGGGTTTGCTGCTCCTCCACCGCCCATGGCTGCAAACGGGTTGTCGCTGCCTCCCATGGCCGCAAATGGGTTGGCGCCGCCGCCCATGCCAGCTGCCGCAAACGGATTGGCTGCGCCGCCTGGGCCGCCGCCTCCTTGCATGGCGTTCATCATCTGCTTCATCATGGCTTGCTGGTGAGGAGGAGAGAGAGATGGGGGGAAAGCGCGAGGAATAGGGAAGAAAGGGAGTATGGAGCATGAGATAACGTTGCTCCTTCTCTCCCACTTCTTTGCCTCCGGATTGCATGGCGTTGAGCATCTGCTCCATCATGGCTTGTTGAGTGGGGGTGGGAAGGGAAAGAGGAGAGAACGGGAGGGAACATGCAGAATAGGAGTGTGTTGCGATGAGACGCCCAACAATAGTCATTCAGCCTGGGAGGTTAGCTGAGCAAAACCTGGACAAACAGCCTGCTTGACTTTAACTGCATCTCACATGCATGCACCGCATCTCACCTGAATGCACCGCTGCTCACCTGAATGCACCGCTGCTCACCTGTTTGCACTGCTGCTCACCTGTTTGCACCGCTGCTCACCTGTTTGTTGCACCGCTGCTCACCTGTTTGCACCGCGGCTCACCTGTTTGCACCGCTGCTCACCTGCATGCGCTGCATGACGAACTTGGAGCCCTGCAGAGAAGGGGAGACCGCCAGTGGCGTTGCACGTGAGAGGGGGGGCGAGACGGAGAAGGGAGAAGGAAAGAAGGTTGAAAGTAGAGGAGAGGGAATATGGTGGGCTGGCGAGGAAAGCAAGAAGCTGCACGAAACGAAGACAGCACAAGGAGCAAAGACGGCAAAAGATGGAAATATTAGAGCCACACATGAGGGGGCAACCACAGATATTTGTTTTCAGCTGGAAGCACTATCTCTTTTGGGGATTCTCAAACAAGAAGCTTCAGCTGGGAGCAGGATGTGTTGATTGAGGGAGGTCTCACCCAGGAGGCGAAGAGTGAGAGAGCCACGCCCACGCCCACCCACATGAGAGGCGTGCCCCTGCATGGCCGAGGGGGGGAGGAGGCAGGAGAGGGAGGATTGGGAGGGGTGGGGAGAGTGGGGGGCGAAGAGCGGGGCGGGGTGCAGAGGAATGGTGTGAAGCCCCTGAAACGAGGGGAAGGGCAGCGCCCGCACTCACTCGCATGAGAGAGGTTGACTAATGGGGTTGACTATTTCCCCATTTCCCTCTGCGTGCTGGAAATGGGGTTGACCACCGGGGAATGGGGAGACTAATGCGTGCGCGTGACTGTACATCTGCATGTTCATGAGTATGCATGGATGGATCTGCCTAAAGGTCGTCATTGCCATCTCTCTGCATAGATCTTTCTCTGCATCTATACAATACACGTCTCTCTGCATCTCGCCGCATCTATCTGCATCTCTCCACGTCTCTCTGCATCTTGCCGCATCTCGCCGCATCTCTCCACTTCCCTCTCCCTCGTGAGTCGTACCTACGGGTATGAGGACGGCTAGGGTCTTCGCTCGCACGGGTGCTGGTGCTGACGTAGACTGGAATCTGGTGCCAGCAGCACCTGTCAGAAAACCTAAACTCTGCTTCTCCTCCACGTCCCTCTCTAATCTGCATCTCTCGTAGATCCTCCGCGTTCCTCTCTAACCTCTCTGCATCTCTCGTAGATCCTCCACGTTCCTCTCTAACCTCTCTGCATCTCTCGTAGATCCTCCACGTCCCTCTCAAGCTTCTTGCATCTCTCTCCCTTCCTCAAAAGGTCCTTTGAATAGATTCACTTTCTCCCTCTCCCTATCCCTCGTGCCACCTACGGGTATGACGACGCCTGTGATGCGCGCACGGGAGGTGGTGCTGACGTGGACTGCGACACTGACGCCAGCAGCACCTGCTGGGCGGCAGCGGACGACACTGCAATAGCAGCAGGGGGAGGAGAGGGAGGAAGAGAAGGGAGGAAGGGCGTGGATGTGGACTGGGATACTGACGCCAGCAGCACCTGCTGCTGAGCGGCAGATGACGACACTGTGGCAGGCAGGGGGGTGTGGGACGACAGGGGCACGGGCGAAAGGTGGGGAGGGGAGGGGGGGGAAGGGGTGCAGGAGATGGGAGGGGAGATTGGAAAGAAGAGATGGTAATGGGGAGTGGGAGGGGGAAGAGAATGGGGGAAGAGAATGAGCAGGAGCATGCAGGGGTCGGGAACATGCCCATGACATATGCATAGCCCCGCCATACCCTTGTCATACCCTTGTCATACCCATCTTATACCCCTGTCATATACCCCATGCCACACCCATGCCATATACCCATGCCACACCCATGCCACACCCATGCCACACCCATGCCACACCCATGCCACACCCATGGAATATACCCATGCCACACCCATGCCGTAAACCCATGCCACACCCATGCCATGCGATACCCATGCCATGCTGTGCTGAGTTTTCCATACATTGCATGCTAACAAATCCTGCATCTTTTCACTCAAGAACCACAAGAAACCTCAAAATGCACCGTAAAACCCTTGATAAACCTCGCCATTCATCTGAAGCGCTTTCCCCCATAAACTCTTGATAAACCCTTGATTTGTTTCCTCATTCTCGCCTCCGCCCATTCCCCTCCCCTCCGCCACGGCCTCTCACCATACCTATGCTTGTCGCACTGAAACTTCCCTCAACCACAGCGCACCGCTGTGCATCTCACCCCGCCAAACCTTTCCCCACCCTCTCCCCACTTCTCTCCCCACCCTTTCCCTTCAACTCTCCCAATCGACCCCCTCTCCCACCCCTCCCTCGTCTCACCTCTGTCCCCCCCCCTGCTCGCGCCCCTTCCTCCCGCTGCTGCCGCCACCGCCGCTCCTGGTCTAAACCCGGCTGTCCTGACGACACGTGGCGCTCCAGGAGTGGGCCCAGACCGTCCTAGCGGCAGCCACGTGGCGGGCGAGAGAGACGCCGGTGCTGACGTGGCGCCTTTGAGAACGGGCTCGCCCGCAAGCAGCGCCGCCTGAGCGGGAGAACGAAAAGGGCGGAGGGGAAGAGCGAAACAACGAGAGGGGCGAAATGGAAGATTGTTAACGACGTTCTAGGAGGGCGTGGGAGAGAAGAGTCACACAAGAGGTCTTCAAAGCATAAGTGACAGCGGAATCGAAGGATAAATCCTCTAATAAGGAGGTTATTAAGAACTAGGAGGAGGCGCAAGGGGAGGGAGGCTAGGAGGGCGTGTGGGGAAGCAACGACACCACGTGTGGAACCGTGTGTGAGGGCGCGACACCCATCGCATCGGGTTTCAGTCGATTTGCTTCTTTATCAAGCTCCCATCGTATAGACACGTATCGGGATTTGTCCGAGACCGATCTCACTTTCCTAATTTCTCAAGGCGACGATATCCCCGTGAAACCTCGTATCCAATTGTCTGGAGATTTGTTATCAGTACGTGAGTGTGCCAATCGCTTCAGGCGCCACAAGACACAGCGGTAAGAGATTGTCCATCACGCCTACCCATGCCACGCCTACCTGTGTGGTGGCGCATTTGGCGGTTGACTGGACCATCGCACTCGCCATCATCGCGACCCAACTCGGTGATCCCTTAGTCACGCCTACCCAAGCCACGCCTACCAAAGCCACGCCTACCCAAGCCACGCCTACCCAAGCCACGCCTACCCAGGCCACGCCTACCCCAGTCACGCCTACCTGCGTGGCGGCGCATTTGGCGGTTGACTGGATCGTCGCACTTGCCATCATCGCGACCCGACTCGGCGATCAGTGAAACCGTCTAAGCGCTTCGCAATGTGACCGTTGTCGGCAGCCCTTGAAGAACGCGATCTGCGACCTGCGAAGGGAGAGGTAGACACGGAATATGTACGGCGAGTGACGTTAGACACAGGTGACCTTTAAATCGGATTAATATTCACTTAGGTTCAAAGCTACATGGATCGGGAAAAGGAGGATGTAGGGTGAGGAGATGATGAGATCGACGGCGAGAAGACGAGGGAGCCTACATCGGAGTAAGGTAGTCGAGCGGGGGAAATGCAGCACCTTATAAGAGGGGTGAAGAGTGGGGTAAAACAACAATTTATATATAGGAGTATCGGAAGGCGACAAGACTTTTGAGACGAACGAAAAGTCGACTTGACCTTGAGGATACCGACGACCAAATGCACCCTAAGGCACGAATACCCAGACTGGATGAGTGTTGGTGAGAAGGAATAAAGGGTTATATTATTGAAGGATCGAGGATAGAAAACGAGAAAGTGGGAGCAAGAGGGTGGGATTGGGCAAACTCACTTAAAAAGCCTGGCGGTACGAAACCCCGTGATCGGAACGAGTAGAGTTTTATAGAGACGAGCCGTATCCAGTACTTGGCCGAGGGAGATGCCGGGAGCTACGATCGTGGAACAGCAGCAAGTAGCTCGAAGCAGGAAACAAATGGATGCTCAGGAATCTGGCAACAAAAATAGGCCAGCTTCTGTGATCCAAGTAAGAATAGAGAGCCTGGACTGCTGACTAGACACACTCTACTGTATCTTCAGCTATTCCACATTCGACACGTCCTCATGAAGTCGTACGTGGCATGGTTCTCGAATGAAGTGAAGGTTTGAATTCTTGCAGCAATTCATACATTATTATTCCATATTGCTGCGAACAGTAGGAATTCCTGAAATTCAAGCTTGGAAGCATACAACTAGGCAACAAAGCGGTCCATGCAAATAATGGAATTTATCTCTCAACGTAGATCTTGCACCTGAATAGATGAAGCTTACTGGGTAGGATTTGCTGGACGCACCTTCAAAACTGATGCCATTACTTCTTTCATGGACGTACAGCTTGATAAGAATTACTGTTATCTTGTTTTGTAATATTAACCAATATATCACATTCTTTAGAAACCTCAAACTTTGTAAGGAATGAAACGAAAAGTACAGAGAAGCTCCCCCTACAGCGCGCGTGGCAACAACTCGTCAAGAAAGCTGGCCGAATTCCAGCCTAGAGAAGAGACTGCCTTTTGTCAAGAAAGTTAGCCAATCAAGCTCCAGCCTATAATCTGTTCCTGAGGTAATCTGAGTTATTCTGAGGTAGTCTGAGGTAATTTCTGAAGGGTTCCAGCAGTCATACGTGGTGACGGATATAACACGCACGAGTCTTGGTACGTCCCTTTAGTCCACCCCTGAAGCAAACGGCTTCATCGAGCATCCCACTTGGGGATGGACCATTGCTCACGGTGGTGTCTTCATGTCTCGTCGGTCTCTTTTTGTTCTTTAGCCGTCGACTTGGTTCATTCTGTATAAGCGCTCCGCTCATCCTCTCCCACCCCTCTGTCGGCTCAGCGTCCATCTCCGCACTATCTCCGCACTATCTCCTGCTTCCTTCTCTCTCCTCTCATCTTCCCTTCTTCATTGTTTCGTCTCTCCCGTCGCCCCACGTCAGAGCGACGGAGACCACAGCAGCAATTCCTCCTCGCCGTCTCCACTGCGCCAATTTCAACCCTAACCCAACCTACGTGCGTGCCTTCCACGTGGCAGCAGCGCGTGGAAACAGCTGCACTCGGTCTTGCGCGTTGAGGCCCCGCCGAGGGCATTGAGGCGCGCCGACAGCAAGGCCCCGGCGGAGCGGAGTGTCCGTCAGCGAGTCCCGGCGCACGCCCCCTGCCCTTTTAGAGTGCGTGCGGAGAGGAAGAGGGCGGCAAGGCGTGCGCGCGGGGAGGCGAGGGCCAGGAGCGGAGAGGAGAGGAGGGAGGCGCGGCGATGGACGACATGCAGGGGCGCGTGGAGGCGAGGCTCAGAGCCGCGCTGCAGCCGCAGGAGCTGGTGAGACGCTGGGGGTGGTGTGCAGTGGTGAGAGGTGGAGTGGTGTTTGGTGGTGAGACGCTTGGGTGGTGAAACACGGAGATGGTGTGTTGATGTGATGGTTGGGTTGGGTGTTAGTATGATTGGGGTTGACCCAGGGTGGGAGGGGTTGGTAGGGCGATGAATGGGTGAGAGGTGGGGGTAGGGTAATAGTGGAAGGGGGGAGTAGTGCAAGTGTCATTGAGCGGTGCCAGTTCTGTGGGGCGGAGTGATAGAGGGGCGCAGGGGCGCAGGCATTGGCGGCGTGCGGGAGGAGGGTGGGAGGCGATTCTGGCTTTTGGGGAGCGGTAGTGTGGTGTGGTTTGGTGGTGCTGTGGTGTGTTGTGGTGGGAGGGTGATGATATGGTGTAAAACACTCCACTCCTTCTCCCCGGAGTCACGTCCACTCTTGAGGGAGAGAGTCACGTCCTCAATAGCACCCTGCTGTCCAGCCCGAACCCGCGTGGGAAAGGGGGGAGGGAGAGAGAGAAGGGGAGGTTGAAGGGGAGAGTGGGGGTGAAGGTGACAAGGAGCAGAAGCAGCGGCTGCAGGAGCATCAGGTCCGTGTGGCCCTGCCTGCACAATGCTGTCCAGCCCATACCTTGGCAGGGAGAAAGTGCGAGAGCGCTAAAATTGTGTAAGTGGGAGACAGGCAGAAATGTTACCAAAAGGGCCACCTCCTCCTGTCTGTGTATGGCACCAAACTTCGCACATCCCTGCATGCACCCATCTGCCACCCTCTTGTTGTTTTGCCTCCCCCACATCCATACGCGACCCTCCATAGGCACACATCAGCTCCCTATGCCGATCCCCCCTCTCCGCTCTCCCCCCCTCCCCCCCTCTTCAACCCCCCCCTACTCTCCCCTCGTCCCCCCTCTCCCCTCCGCCCCGCCCCCCCGCCTCGGCCTCTACACATTCCTGCCAGGTGGTGATTGACACGTCAGCAGGCCACTGTGGCACGGCGTTTGACGTGGCGGTGGTGTCGCCACTTTTTGAGGGCAAGAGGTTGCTGGAGCGGCATCGCATGGTGAACAGTGCTCTTAGCGACGAGATGCCGCACATCCATGCACTGAGCATCAAGAAGGCATGGACTCCCGAGCAGATGCAGGCCCAGCAGAACAAGTAGGGCAGTTGGCTGTTGAGAAACAAGTAGCCCCAAGAAACAAAGTTATTTTTCTTCTTTGTAATGCAAGTCTGTTTGAAAATGCATGAAGATAAACACATGCAGAACCAGCTGAAGGCAGGCTCCTCGAGAGGCACTGTATGCTGGTGTTCATTACACTGAGCAAGGAGCTGCCAGCCAGCCACCCATCCATGCATCGAGCATCGAGAAGGTATGCACCAGGCCCTCAGATTCGTTTTTGGCCTGTCTGATTCGTCAGACTTAGTACACCGTTTTAGTCTGATCAATCAGAGTCGGTACAAAAAAAAAACTGAAATTTCTTAGTGTTAACAAAAATAAGTCTGAACAATCAGAGTCAGCACCAATTTTTAGTCTGATTGTGATTTTAGAGGTGTGAGCTCTGTTGGCATTGTTTGAACGACATCTACAACAGACTTGCCTACACATACATACTACTATACTACTGCTTAACATTCACAGGCATAATAACTATCTGTACTACCTAACTATCCTATCTAAGATATCCTACTCATCAAATCCATCATCATCACTATCAGTGTCAGATGCATCATTCTCATCTCCTATGTCTACTACTTCTACTTCCATCTCTTCATCTGCAAGCTCCTTGCCCCTCTTGCTCTGTTGTTTTGCCGCAGGCGGGAGTGGAGCATTGCTGTGGGGCTTGCGCTTCTTATAGCTCCTCCATATGGTTACGATCTCCTCCCAGTTGGGCTCGTAATCCATGAGACTCATGCACATGAGGTCTCCAAGGCGTGCATCCTTCATTGAGCCCCTCTGCCACGACTTGATGTTCTGCCTGGAGAACCCCCGCTCGCACTCCACGGTGCTCAGCGGCAGAACAGCTACCGCCACCCATAAAAGCACCAGGTTGGGGTAGTTGTCACGCCAGTCGGGTGTCTTGAGCATGGCAGTGAGCCCCGCGTGGAAGCTGCGCTCGTTCGTGTTGGATGCTGCAAGCACCGAGGTGAACATGCGCAGCTCCTTCACCGCACGGCGCTTGTTGACTCCTGACGGGGTTTAGGGAAACTTATAACAAAGGAAAGGAATGAGGGAACGTACATTGAAGCGCCGCATCACAAACAAGCTCACCGATCAATAATCAAGCACCATATAGAAACCATACACACAAGGCTCGGGAAATTGGGCTTACCTGGCAAGATCTCCTCCGTCAGGTCGGCCTTGAACAGAGTGACAAGCGACTCTAGCCACTCGAGGCACCTGCGGTTCCTCTCTCCTCGTTCTAGGGGGTACTCATCGGGGGTGAAGAGCTTTGCCCCAGACATCCCCTCCAGGTCGCCAAGCCGATGCAGCAGGTTGTGGACGATCTGCTCAGAGAACTCCGTGCAGACGTCCACGCAACCATCGTGGGTCCCATGCCCATCGAACTCCTCCAGGTCGTCCTCATGCAGCCTAAAAGTGAAGCGTGCAGGCCGGCCGTCCGAGTCAACGCCCTCGACGGTTACCTCCCGGTTTCCTCCTGGCCCATGGCGCGCGATGAAGGGGGACAGCAGGTCGCTGACTCCGCCACCGAAGTCGTCGCCACAATCGACGTAGCGGCTCTCGATGTGGGACGTTGTGCGCTTGATCTGCGCATGCACGCAGGCATAGTCAAGCTGGACAGGGAAAATAGAAGTAGTTAGTGACTGCAGAAGGGTAGCTTGCAGGGAGCTGGCAGAAGGACCAATACTTCAATACATCAATGATAGAAAACCATCACAAACAAGCTCACCTCCTTGTGCTGGAACTCTCTGTTGAGGATGTTCAGCTGCTCAAGCTCACCTCCTTGTGCTGGAGCAACCTGTAGCTTGTCACGGGCGCATACAACTTCGCATCCCACTCCTTCAGCATCACGATCAGCGCTGGAAGCACGACGACAAGCCTGAGCACTGCATCAAAGCTAATGGACGGCATGAATGCCTTGCAGCTCAAGGCTTGTGGAAGTGAGAACTTCCTAGAGGCCCATAAAGCGCTGGTGCCAAGGCCCCAACCGACCGAGATGCTCTGACATGGTACGAATCACTGTGTCAATCACGTTGAAGGTGGGAACCTTCTCCGTGGCTGTTTTAGCTGCTAGTGCCTCCCTGTACAACAAGACGCAAACAAGTAAATAGTCGGGCACTTCAGGAACCAAGAAAACAGCTCAATGCTTTATGCTCAAATTATAACATACCTGTGCGCGATGCAGTGTGACGACACCAAATGGGGGATGTGCAGGCGGAGGCGTGTAGTGAGGCCCGACATGCTGCCCATCATCATGTTGGCACCATCGCTGCTGATGCCTGCTATGCGCTGAAGGTCTACGCCGACTGCCTGTAGGTGTGTCAGGAAAATGCTCAGAAGAGAAACTGAGTCCGCCTTCTCCACGGTGAGTAAAGCCATGAACTCCGTGACGAGCTTGTTGTCACGGATGAAGGTGATGAAGAGGATCAGGTGCTTGCCCCTGCACCTATCCGTGCTCTCGTCAATCGAGATGCCGATGAACGGCGACGCCAGCACGTGTTCCAGCTGGGTTGTTTGGAGCCATGTCGCAGTCGCTTGCGTCAACTCGCCGAGGCCGTTTCTGCATAGGGAAACAATAGTCAGTAAATATGTACGTGTAAATTACTGAAACACCGATGTTTATGAAAAAGCTTATGGCAGTTGCACCCACGTGGTGTAGTAGGTGCCGTACCCCTTCTTCGGGAAGCCCTTCAGGCCCTTCTCCGCCAGGTACCGCACTTGTTTCACCCACATCCCCATGGGCGCGTCGGACTTGCTGACGAACAGCAGCGAGTCGAGAAGGGCGACGACGCGTATCTCACCGTCAACCGTGGCACGATGTTGGTCGATCAGCGGCTGCCTCGCCCGCAATTTCGCCATCGCAAGCTTGTGATTCGCCGTGCCAGCGTGCTTGCGAAACGATTGTGTTTGCAAGTCGGTGGCGCCTTTCCCGCGCCTCCCGCACTTGCCTGCATCGCAGCATGAGCTGCACAAACAGTATACTTGAACGCAGGCAACCCCGAGGAGTTTTTAGTGATCTGAAGCCAGGGAAAGCGTGAAGCCCAATGACTCTTGAACCTGTCAATCGCATCGTCGTAGACACTTTCAATGAGCTCCGCCAGGTTGATGTTGAGGCGAGGACGCGGCCGTTCAGAGGACCTGAGAACGTTGTTGACATCGTCATACGACGATGAGGCCTTCCCGGAGCTCAATGTCGCCTGCTTGAGCCGGATGGTGCGCACCGTGGTCTGAGTAGGATGGTGCGAGGCCGAAGCGTCAGTAGGTTCCGCAGCTGTCTCTTCCACAGCGTTGTGAGAGATGGAGATAATGGGTGCTGCGGGTTCCTTCTGGATGGGGATCGTATCGGGCATGGCGCGTGCTGCCTTATCGAGTTCTAAAGAGTTAAGCAAGAAATCTAGGCCTGTTAAGGCAGGCTAAGAAGCAGGGTCGTCATCGCTGGTGGCGGGATTGTCTAGCATTGCCATGGCGGGGTTCTGAGAGGCTGCTGAGCAAGAACTAGGGAGGTGCATACGAAGGAGAACTTGGCAATGGCTGGGGCCAGTGAGTTGAAGCTTGGGGTGTGGATGAAACCCTAGCTCAAAGACGATGGCCCTATAACCGACAACGAGCCATCCTTGAGTTGGGTGGGTGGTTGCCTAGCATGGACGGCAACGACGAGGCGCGTCTGCCATGCAGTGCTGTCAGCATTGGTTCATGGGTGCCCAGAGTTGCATCGTGGGCACAGGAGGAGTCCGTGATGGCAAGCAAAATCTGCCAAAAGGACCAATCAGTGCCCTGACAGGGTGTGCGCTGATGCTTATGAGGGATAATTCGGTCCGCAGGGCGGTGTCGCCCACAAAACTTGACTGTTGTGTTGGCCCAAGTATCGCGTCATTGACAACAGTCAGGTACTACCGCTAATCCCGGTTGTCGGCGCCTAGGTACACTGAATCAGTGTCGGTACACGTTTGTACTATGAAGAATCATAGTACACTCCCGAAAAAACTCTGAAACTTCAGACTTAGCCTTGAAAAAAAATATGATTCATCAGAGTCAAGGCCCAAAAAAAAACTGAACTTTCAGAGGAGACAATAAAAAAAAATCTGAAATAACAGAGTTATTCATGCAAATCAGTGAAATTTCTCTGACTTTGTGGGGCCTGGTATGCACGCATGCCCGAAGAGGCACGTCTAGCACATGACAGTGGACAAGATAGTAAACTGGTACACTGCGAAGGGGAAAGAAGAAGAAGAAGAAAAAAAGACATGCCTGTTTTCAAAAGGATTTATGATTCAGCAATTAAAGTCCTGTCAGAGCATATCCTACCATACGTCTGTAAGGGAAATTCCTTTTCCTTACTTCGCGTCCCTGCTCAGCGCGTACACCACTCTTCCCGCCAACAACTCTCAACAGTGCACCGTTACCACTCGCGACACTCGCCTCGACCAATGTTCCCGCCACTGTTCACGACGCGACCCAATCTCACGGTTCGGTTGGTAACCCGCGCTCCGGACCTCCGCCTCGACAATTCCCAGCCTCTGCGCTAGGCCCGTAGCGCACCCCAATTTCACCACATTACCGTTACCCCTCTAGCTATTCTTCGCTCATGCCTTCGCTCGATGTACTGTTTGCTTCGATAGTGCAATTCTCGCTCGCTCTCTCAATTGCACTCGTAACACTTGGTATCAGAGCCAGCGATCTCTTCTCGGACCGCACCCACACCTTCGTTTCCCCACTATCTCAATTGGGGGGGGGGGGGGTAGACGTCTTTCAGCGTTCAGGCACCGCCGCTCGAAGTGCTCTCTCGAAAGCACGCACGGCCACGACTGAGGCTCTCGCTGAGCTTGCCCGACACCCCCGCCATGGCCGAATTCAACCTTGCGACGTTGACGCAGGAACAACTCGACCGTCTCGTGCGCCAATCCGAAGATGCGGCGCTCAAAATCGCAACTCTCACGGCCGAGCGTGACTCTGGCCGCCAGCAATCAACGGTGAATGAGCCAGCACCAACACAAGCACCTGCAAATGCACATGCGCAATCGGATGAGCCGATTGGGTCATCTCATCCAGCACACCGCCGCATCACGACAGTGTGGGACAGCGCTCAGGCGCAGCCAGTGATGGCGCCGCCCAATCAATGCACGGCATGGAGAGGAACAGGGCCGCACCAAGCACGAGCGGGCCTCGCGAAGCTCGTCGTCACGTCGAGTTTGCGACGACGATCGGCAACAACGACATCATCGCACCGATGCCGCTCAAACCGCAGCGCCCGCCCTGCTTCGATCCCAGCCAACGTGGAGGTCCGACGGTTCAATCGTGGGTCTTCACGATGAACGTTTTCTTCGACGCGAATTACGTCGAGTCGGACGAAGTGAACATACGATACGGTTTCGCTGCTACGGGGCCCCGCCATGGACTGGTGGCGAGTCATCGTGACGTCGCCACGCGCCTACGAGCCGCCGTTGCAAAAGGAAGGGCCCACTGGTCCAGCCGTCACCTGGAGTTCGTTATGCGAAACCACCCAGTACAGCACGTGGGATGCGTGGTGCGCAGGGCTTCGGGCGCGCTTCGAGCCGATCGAGGCTTCTATGTCGGCGCGTCACAGGCTGCGTACTTGGCGACAACTTGGGTCGGTCCAAGATTATACGAGCGGTTTTCTCGCATTATGCGAACAAGTCGGCTCCATGCACGAGGCGGAGCGGTTGGACCGTTCTGTCGGAGGGCTAAAGCCGGACATCTCGCACGAAATCATGCTACGCGGGCTATCGAACTTCAACGAAATCCTCGCGCTCGCCGAGAAAATCGACATTTTGCGCCGTCCGAGACCGGGGTCCTGTTACGGACATCGCCCTCGGGGGCCGACCGAGCACGCCATCGTACACGCCGTTGAGGCGAATGCAGCTGCTGCGCCATTTAAGGGGCGTTGCTTTGCTTGCAATAGGCCGGGCCATCGCAAGAGCGAATGCCCAGAGGAGCTGAGACGCCGCGGAGCAGAGCAGGGGAGGGAGTCTCAAAGGCAGGGAAACGCTAGCAGTTAGTAGAAAACGGGCCAACTACTGACGAGACAACCTGCTCGCCCAACCTCATCGACCCTCACCGAGTCACAGTACCGATTCACGCCATCGATCGGGCTCGGATGAATACTGTGACCCTCACCGAGTCACAGTACCGATGCACCGAGGGTACATCGACGGATTGCCCAATACTGATTTACGGGAAAATACAGGGGACAGCAGTGAAGATTTTTATAGACGGAGGAGCAAGCCACAGCTTAGTTAATACCGCAACTGCACGGAAGCTGCAACTGACGCTTAGCCGCTGTTTACCGGAGATTGACGCACGATTAGTTGACGGCACGCCACTGGCCATACAGGAGAAAGTGGAGAGGGTGAAAGGTCATTGCGGGGGTAACTTCGGGTTTACACAGGAAATGCTCGCGACGACACTGGATGGGCACGACATTTTACTGGGACGTGATTGGCTGCGACGCTACAACCCGCGAATTGACTGGACGACGGGCTGCTGCACTGTGCGAAGTAGTGGTACCTGGGTCGAACTACCTCGTTGGGGGTCACCCGAGTCTTCGACGGTCCACGTCAACGCCATCACGATGAAATAGGCTGTCGCCGCTGGAGCTGGCGTGTACGCAGTGGATATCGCATTAGTAGAAGCAGAGCAGCCGAGCGATTTTCAGAAACTGCTGGCAGCCGTACCGCCCGAACTATAGGAACTACTGAAACGGTACCCAGGGATTTTTCCGGATGATTTGCCGGAAGGGTTGCCACCTCAGCGAGCACACGACCATCGCATACACTAGAACCGGGGGCACAGCCAACCGTACAGTGACAGCTCAGACTGACACAGCCCGAACTCGACGAACTGAGGAAGCAGTTAGATTACCTGTTAGAGAAAAGGTTCATCCGACCGAGCTCGTCACCGTTCGCTGCACCGATACTGTTCACACCGAAAAACGACGAGGGTTTCGCATGTGTATCGACTACCGCGCACTGAATGGGGTAACAGTCAAGTCGCGATACCCCATCCCCCGTGGCGACGAACTGATAGATCAACTGCGAACAACACGGGTTTTTTTTTTTGAAAATTGACTTACGGGGAGGTTACCATCAGATTAGGGCCGAACCATCGGACTGCGCCAAGACAGCATTCAGGACTAGGTACGGGTCATTCGAGTACACTTTGATGCCATTCGGGCTGACCAACCCACTGTCAGAATGTTGTATTTGTCTAGCCTGCAATGGGGTACTCTATAGCGAGTACAGCCCAATTTAGGGTTTCCTATATGTACTCAACTGCCTGCTAGTGCAACCTCTCTTTCGTGTTCTATCTTTCTACCTGCTATTTCTGATATGGTATCAGAGCGGTTACGCTCCTAGCCTGTGGGCCCACCGTTAGCTTCCGCTGCTGTCCTGTCTGTCGCGCGCCCCGTGGCGCGCGACGTTTTTTCTTCCCGCCACGCGCTCGCGGCGCATGGCGGTTTTCTGCCCGCCGAGCGCTCGGGGCGCGCGGCGGTTTTCTGCCCCCTGTGTGCCCCGAGGCGCGCGGCGGTTTCCTGCCCCGTCGACCAGCGCGTCGCCCCCCGTCGCCCGTCGAGGCGCCCTCGGGGGCTCGCGCGCGGCCTTCCCCCTCCCGTCGCCCGTCATGGCGCCCTTGGGGGCCCGCGCGCGGCCCCCTCCCGTCGCCCGTCGTTGCGCCCTCGGGGGCCCGCGCGGCCCCCACTTCCGTCGCCCGTCGAGGCGCCCTCGGAGGCCCGCGCGCGGCCCCCCCTCCCGTCGCCCGTCGAGGCGCCCTCGGGGACCCGCGCGCGGCTCCCTCCCGTCGCCCGTCGTGGCGCCCTCGGGGGCCCGCGCGCGGCTTCCTCCCGTCGCCCGTCGTGGCGCCCTCGGGGGCCCGCGCGGCCCCCACTTCCGTCGCCCGTCGAGGCGCCCTCGAGGGCCCGCGCGCGGCCCCCCTCCCGTCGCCCGTCGAGGCGCCCTCGGGGGCCCGCGCGCTGCCCCCCCTTGCAGCCCGCGAGCCGCCCCTGCAGCCCATGCGAGCCGCCCCTGGAGCCCGCGTGCCGCCCCTGCAGCCCGGGAGCCGCCCCTGCTGCCTCCTGTCCTCGTGCAACTGCGGGGTGGCGGGTATGGGGGTGGCGGGTGTGTGCGTCTTCCCTTGCTCCTCCTCCTCCTCCGTCTCCCACTGCTGCAGCTGCCGCTGAGGGGGATGGGTGTGTGGGAGCCGAGGGAGTGGCGCTAGGGGGGTGTCGTGGGAGTGGAGCTAGGGGTTCAGCAGGGGGTGTGTGAAAGGGGTGTGGGACAGTTGGGGGAGGTTGAGTGGAGGCGGCAGTCTTGTCGTCCGCAGTGCCAGTAGTCCGGAGGCTACAATCTCCGGTAGTCGCCAGTCGCCCGTGGGTCAGTTGCTCCAGCCGCTCGGTGTAGCCGCGGAGCCAGTTACTCCTGAAGTCCGGGCCTTTGCTTCGGTAGCCACTGAGCCAGCCGCTACAGTGTGTCTGCAGCTTCAGCCGTCGCCTCCCATCTTCTCGCCCCCACAGTCTCTCCTCCTCGTCACTTGCCCTCTGTGATAGCCTCTAGCTTTGCTTATCATTGTGAACTATTGGTCCGCCTGCTTATTGTGCTGATTACACCCCACTTTGGCTATGGGGGTGTGTCAGAATGTTGTATTTGTCTAGCCTGCAGTGGGGTACTCTATAGCGAGTACAGCCCAATTTAGGGTTTCCTATATGTACTCAACTGCCTGCTAGTGCAACCCCTCTTTCGTGTTCTATCTTTCTACCTGCTATTTCTGATACCCACCGGCGACATTTCAGATAACCATGAACGAGGCGTTTAGGCCGCTCTTAGATAAATGCGTGATAGTTTACCTCGACGACATCCTAGTCTACAGTAGCGATAAGCAGCAGCACTTAGCGGATCTGGAAGTAGTATTAAAAATTTTAGACGAGCACAGACTACTGACCAAGGGTTCCAAGTGCGAGTTCTTCCAGGATAGGTTAGAATTTTTGGGGCACGTTATTTCGGAGGTTGGAGTTGAGATCGACCCAAAGAAGCTGGACACAGTAAAAGCGTGGCACCCCCCGACCAATATCACGGAGTTGCAGAGTTTTTTAGGGTTCGTTAATTATGTGCGTCGGTTCGTCCCCGACATGGCACGGTTAACTGCCCCACTGACGGATTTGCTGCGGAAGGGGGTCGCTTTTACGTGGGAGGAGAAAGAGCATGCTGCCTTTACTGCCCTGAAAAATGTTCTCTGTTCACCGCCCGTCCTGCGCATCGCCGACCCACACCGCCCATTCGAAGTAGTTACATACGCAAGCGAGATCGCCATCGGAGCCGTACTGCTACAGGATTTCGGCAACGGCTTACAGCCCATCGCATACGAGTCACGAAAACTGCATCCGCCCGAGAAAAAATACCCGATACACGACCGCGAAATGCTCGCGATTGTGCACGCATTCAAGGTCTGGCGCAGTTACTTGACTGGCGCAGACGTGACAGTACGGACAGACCACAAATCACTACAGTACCTCCGCGCACAGCCCCACCTCAACCCACAACAGGTTCGCTGTCTCGATTTCCTCGAGTCGAATTTCCATTACACGGTAACCTACAAAAATGGGGCATCAAACATCGCCGACGCACTGACCCGCCCCACTGCCCAAATCCACGCCATACTACTCGCCTAGACCAGCCCACTGCTCACAGGACTATTTACCCACGGCTACCAAACAGACCCATTCTTCACCGGTGGAAACTTGCAGCAGTTCGCAGAAGCAAAGGGGGTTTATTACGTAAAAGTCGGCACCGATCGCATCTGGTTACTGGGCTACACTTTACGAAGGGAGCTGTTACTACAGGAGGCACACGACGAGGTTACCTCAGGCCATTTCGAAGTAGAAAAAACATGGCAGCAGCTGCAGCGGTATTATTACTGGCCCGAAATGTTGACCGACGTACAGCAACACTTGGCATCGTGTCCCACCTGCCGACTCATGGGATCATCACGGAAGCGGCCGGCAGGGCAGTTGCAGCCGATACCACCCCCAGAGCGTCCTTGGCAGCAGGTGACGATGTACTTCGTCACGGGGTTACCAAATGGAGCAAGTGGGAACGACGCGATCCTGGTCGTCGTCGATCGGCTAACAAAGATGGCACATTTCGTTGCCTGCAAAAAAATAAATCACAGCCAAAGAAACAGCCCGCCTCTTCATCGCCACCGGCGTTCGACTGCACGGGATACCAGCGGCGATCATCAGTGACCGCGACACTAAATTCACCAGCAACTTTTGGAGGAACCTGTGGAAACAGTTCGGCACGCGACTACAGTTCAGTTCATCATACCACCCCGAAACTGACGGACAAACAGAACGGACAAACCAGACCATGAAACAGCTCATACTGAGGAGATTCACTCGACAAAGGTAGTGAACTAGACTACGGGGAGGTTGGCACGAACTACTAGGAGTGATCGTAGCTTTGCTTGCGTTCCTTAGCACTTGCGCATTCACGGGAGAAGTTGGCAAGAGTTTCACTAGCAAAGTCGAAATTAAAAAAAAAAAAAAAAAAAAGTTGAACAATCAATGACAGAATTGACTACATCAGGCACCTAGCAACCCTGCAGCTAGCCTGGTCGACCGCCAGCACAGCTTCGTCGACCGCCTGCCAGCGTTGCGTAGAGGAGCCGTGCCAGCACTGCGGAGAGGCGACCTGCCAACAGAGCAGGTCGACGGCGTGCCAACGTTGCAGCAGAGCGGCTGTCCAGCGTTGCCCCGTAGAACACAGCAGTGCGCACGCTCGCAGGTGCGCGCAGACGATTGGCCCGACTTGCATTGCTGTGCATCTATCGACTGTTGTCTGCGCCTGACGAGCCACATCGACTTCGGGATACCAACCCGAAGTCTCCTTCGCCATCGCGACCTCGACGACGTTCGCGTGCCTCCGCAGAACTCGTCGAACAGGTTACCCGGTCGACCTGGTCGACCATCAAGTGCTCCGGTCGACCACCAGTGCCTCTGGTCGACCACTGGGTCCCTCTGGTCGACCACCAGGTCCCTCTGGTCGACCACAGCTCCCGTCGAGCTACCCCCTGGTCGACGGACCCCTTCCGTCGACCAGAACTGGCAGATGATGTCGTCGAGCTCCCCTCGTCGACCGCTGCTCAGTTGTCAGATTGACGGACTGCTCCGTCGACCTCCCGGTCGAATTGCCCCTCTTGGTCGACGGCCCACCCGTCGCCCAGACCAGTCAGTTGCAGCTGTCGAGCTCCCTGGTCGACAGCAACACCACAACGGTCCCCTACAGCTCGACGAAGCATGTCGAGCAGCTCTCCCACTGTGAACGGTCGGCTGCTACTCCCGTACATCCGACCAAGTCGTCGGCGTTGCCCAAGCTAGGGCGGGGCCAACACTCCATTCTTGTTAACACATCCGAGCCACGTGCGACGACCCGACCACGTGGGAACATCAACTGTCACTCATAGAATTCGCGTACAACAACTCGCCATCCGCCACGACCCAATAGTATCCTTTTTACCTGAACTACGTCAAGACCCTACATTACCCATGACCCCGAATCCCGACAACCCGGTGCCACGTGCGCAACAATTCGCATAAAATTTATAGGCAACACGGACCCGATCAGCAGACGCAATAAAAAAATCGAACATAATCGCTTAGCGCAACGCCGACCGCCACCGCCGGCCCGTCACTTACCAACCCGGCGACCTCGTCTTACTCGACACCCAGAATCTCCGCCTGCCCATCACCCCAAAACTCCGCCCCCGATATTGTGGTCCATTTCGCATCAACCACATGACCACCCCCGTCACCGCCCACCTCCTCCTCCGTGCTGACTGGTACGTCAGCCCGTCATTCCACGTCAGCCTCCTCCGCCCATACGTCCGATCCACCAGCCAACTGCCTCGCAACCGCCCACACAGCATGACACGACCGCCAACAGAGCCAATCATCACGCCCGAAAAAATACTGAGCCACCGAGTCCGTGACCCACGTGGAGCCCACATAATCAAATTTCTGATCCGCTGGAAAGACCGCACGCCCACCGAAGACAACTGGTTTCCCCTGGATAAAATCGAGAACCACCCTGCCCTCACCTAGTATCTGCGCAGCCGAAATTTTCAAGATGTACATTCGCTTTCGTAAGGAAGGCCTCCTTAAGGGGGGGGTAGTGTAAGGAAAAATCATTTTCCTTACTTCGCGTCCCTGCTCAGCGCGTACACCACTGTTCCCGCCAACAACTCTCAACAGTGCACCGTTACCACTCGCGACTCTCGCTTCGACCGATGTTCCCGCCACTGTTCACGACGCGACCCAACCTCACGGTTCGGTTGGTAACCCGCGCTCCGGACCTCCGCCTCGACAATTCCCAGCCTCGGCGCTAGGCCCGTAGCGCACCCCAATTTCACCACATTACCGTTACCACTCTAGCTTCGCTATATATTATTCGCTCATGCCTTCGCTCGATGTATTGTTTGCTTCGATAGTGCAATTCTCGCTCGCTCGCTCAATTGCACTCGTAACAACGTGGAAGGTGATGGAGTGGAGAGCTGATGGCTGATGAGTGCAACCTAGAAGGTCTAGTGCAGTTTCTCATGGATGATTTGCTGAATGATGTCTTGGGGGTATTTGCTTTGTTTGGGTGATTTATGTTACCGTATGCGAGCTGCTTCAATTGCCCTCGTTACACGATAGGAATGGCGAGTGAGCTTTGAAAGAAATTATCCTCCAGTGTTCGATACAACGCGGCAATGCGACAAGTTTTCCATATGACCCAAACAGCGCAAACACTGTTCAACGTTGGTGGTTCGTTGGGCAGCAAAATCAAAGATCACGGAGCGGGGAGGGCAGGGGACCCGCAACATCAATGCCCGTTGAGTAAGTGACATCGTGACCCGGACCAGACAAACGATGTGAATCACCGTGGCCAAGCCTCGACATTCCCCAAGCCTTCCCGCCACTAGATTTACGCATCAGCACGAGTGAGGCTCGGTGGAGAAGTGAAGCGGCGTGGAAAGATTGGGGGAGCAGTCCCGCACCTCATCCTAACCAGCCTGTTCTGGCACCGAAGAAATTACCTGTTTTTTTAACGAAACTGCCCGATTTCCCATCAAATATCTGATGGTATGTCGTCGAGCACTTTTAGCACAGTGATGTTGGATTTTATGTTTGATAAATTCAATGCATAAAGGAGATTACGACCGGGTTACAGTTCGATATTGAAGTGTAGCAAAGTGGGTGAAGGATTCTATCTTCACACGTATCCAGCACTTTTCGTGGCTTCTGGTTCGGATGAGTAAGTTGCTGCCGTACCTAAGCCAGCACAGCCAGATCAGCAAAGACCTCGAACTGTTCACGGTTCGCTTCGGAGGTTGATCTGGTAGGCGTTTGGTTTGGTGGGCCTTGTCAGGTATTTGAAGTTGGGTCTCTCACCCCTTCGCCTTCATCTTGAAACCCTCGTCTGTCATCAATCTTCCTGCTGTGTGTTTGGAACCCAACAGACCTGTATTAGGTTGACTCTCTGCTTAGACTGCTTAACAGGATCAAAAGTAAATCTGTTTAAATGTTATTCTGCCTTTGATTATTCTAGTAGTACGGGTGTCATCGTGTTATTTTATGAATCTGTCATCTCACGGTACTATTTTTTTTGTGTGCAGAGCGATGGCGGTGGAAGCTTGAGCTCTTTGGCGTTCACTCCACCTTGTAGATCTAGTAATCCGCTTATCAAAGATATCAGCTTCCTACAGTCGAACTCGCCATCGGCGAACATTTTCCCAGTTTCCTGTCGGGTTTTTGCAGCCGTCGCACCTGTCCGCAGGGTCGAGGGATTCTTCTCGCCTCTCGTTTTTGACAGCGGATGCCCCAGCGCATCTGGTATACTATAGGTTCGTGGGACGCTTGGAGAGGAGGAGGTTGGGTGCAGAGTGCAATCATGTTGTCGTGGGAGCTCCTGCAGCCGTCAGCTTCAATCCTTTGAGCGTCTGGAGAGTTGTACATGCCATTTTTGCCCAAGGAAAGACGTTATCGTCTTCGTTTTTGAGGCGCGAGTAGCTGTATATAGGATTACAGCCCCTAGAGCTATTTGTATGGGTGACATAATTTTATAATGTTTTGACTGATGTATCATCATGCAATGAACAAAGTTAACATTGCAAAATGGTTATTAATTGTTCGCCAACGTGAGCAAAATCTCTTTGTAGATGGGTTTTTGTATGATTATTGCGTAACATATAATAATCACTTGATGCCAGACCGTCCTTCACAATTGGTGCCCCATGCTATTTGTGTACGGCAGAATTCCTTGTTCTGGTGTGGAATATTCCAAAGCGGTGGTCAAGTAAACCGCAAGGACGCGGCTTACTAATCCGACACAAACGAACCACGAAACATAACGCATGCCATCCCATCAATACTGATAAGTGCAGGTTTAGACTACTCGAATTAATTCATCGACAAATGTTGAATAACAATCGTAATATATAATCCAGTACATATCAATGAAGCTTATGCCCACCAGGGGGCTTCGCCTGTCCTGAAGTCGGTCTCGGGCCACGAGCTGAAAAACACCTTGCCGTCCACAATGTCGACGTGTGCAAGAGCAAGCGACTGAAAAAAGAAACACAAAAGGGAGTCAGAACGATGATCCAACAAAGAATGCATGGACTAGTTCCACAACAGACCGTTAGAAGGTAATGGCAGGACTGGCACTACTTACCAGAGGAGCAGGGCCGCGAACAACCTTGCCCTGGTTGTCATACTGAGAACCGTGGCAGGGGCACATGAACTTGTTCTCGGCAGTGTTGAAGGGCACGACGCATCCGAGATGAGTGCACACGGCGTTCACACCATAGGGCGCAAGCTGGCCGTCGTTCTCAACCACAAGGTATGTCGGGTCACCCTGGAACACATCGCGAACAGATTTTTAAATGACGTGACAATTAAATTAGAAGAATCCACCGTGATCTACCATCTAGTAAGCCGCACCTTGAGACCCTCGGCAAGGGTCCTGTCACCAGGGCCGTGGGCCTTCAACCAGCCCTCAGCAGTGATCTCTTGGCCAAAAGCATCACGCGCCACGAGTCCACCACCCGAGCCACCGGAGCTGTCGCGTGAAGAGGAGCATGTCAGAAACCGCACAGAACAGCTGAATAAGCAGCATAAGCAGCACGAGAAAATACATTACCCGGGGGGGACAAGCACGTAGAGCCAGCCACCGAGGACGGCAGTGCCGGGAACCGCGACGGCACCAGCAAGGAGAAGGTTCATGAGGTTGCGGCGACCCATGTCAGGCACAAAAGAGGGAGCACCGGCCATGGCAACGGTGGCGGACGCCTTCCTGTTGACGGCGACCGCCCGGACAGTCTTCAGCGACTTGGCATCGCCGAAGACGGAGGCCTTAGCGGCTGCGAGCTGCAAATAGACGACATAAGGAATCTGTTAGGACTACAACATTTACGGCGAAACCTCCCACGAACTCAGCTTTTGCAACAATGCTCTACCGAGACTAGAGTGGATACCTGGGGAACGGCAGCAGCCTTGGTGGCGAGGGAGGCAGCCATGGTTGATGGATGTTTTTTGGTTGCTTGAGTGATGGAGGCCTACCAAAAGCTGCTGGGAGACAAAGTGACTGAAACCCCACCTCCGAGAAAACACCCTAGCCTGGACCCGTAGATTTCTGGGGTTCCCGTTGAGTGGATACGGGTCAGGGAGGGCTGCACCAATGAAGTACGAACGGACGGTCGTGGACAATGTGGCACTACGATCTGACGGCAGAAAGTGCGCGAGAAATTGTTGTGGAGGGTGATGCGGCTCTTATCTGTTGACGTGGCGTAAGTCACCCGCGGAAAGTACGTCTGCGCGCCACCTGTTTGGTTTGTGAGTGATCGTGGCTCCGAACCTCGGGGCTTGTGCAGGTTACAGGCTGAACACCCTCGTTCGAGCACTTTCGCACGAAATCTTCGCTTGGACCTCATGTGGTCAGGCAACATTGAAATGCATCGCATAGCGAAACCTTCTACATCACTTCACATCGACCTAACCTCAACATCACTAATATCTACTCTAAAATTCCAAATCCCCATTGACATACACAGACCAATCTGAAGAAATTCCGCTGTTTCAGTATTTTCAAATATGTTTTTTTTTTTATATTCATGCCAATGTGTGGGAAAACGCTAGAAGGTATCTATGTAATTTTTCATCCTGCTTCCCGGCTGCATGAAGCAGATGTACTAAAACATATATTGAACTCCAGTACGTGTCGTATGATCAAAAGAAGACGTGTAATTCGGCTCCGTTGCAAGCAACCCCGGTAATTGCAGTCTGTTCGGACTCGGAGTCGTGACGTGAAGTGATTTTTCGGGACCTGCCCTTGGTATTGCCGTCCAACTCCCAACGTTCAATCCATTTGACTGATCACTGACGTCCGTCGCTCACCATGTTTCTCCTGAGGTAGTTATGAGCCTCTTAGAGTAGCCTGAAGACGACTCAACATGCACCCAAAAGGGGACATTCACCGATCGTTATCCCGGCGGAGCGCTTCCTCTCAATCTATCACCCCGCCTTACGACTCACCAGCCCTCAGCATCACTCTGAGTGAACCACTCGCTAACGACTCCTCCGTTAAGAGTTTATCGGGGAATACATTCTCCTTAACCTCCGTCTTGAATACTTCCTCCAGCGGCACCTCTTTGCTCTCCTTCCCTCCACGTCAACCGTCGAACCCGGAGGTCCTTCCACGTCAGCCATCCAACCCAGAAGCCACTCTTCGTCGGACCGCATGCTTCAAATCCTTCTCCTCCGATGTTCCTCTGCTTCCGTGTTTGCCGCTGCTCTGGATCCTGGCCCTCGGATTGACGCTCCTGTCGCTGAGCGCCACGTGGCAGCTCGAGAAGGCACAATGCTACGTGCGGGGCGAAGACGAAGGCTGGAGTGTAGCTGACTCAGACGACTTGGTTGACCGCGTTGACTCGCCTGTGCGACGCGGTCAGTCGCCGTGCGATCCTTGGAATCGTCGCAACCAATCAGACACCCCCCCGTTCACCAGCACACGAATGGCCGACCACCAGGATCAACCGTTTCGCCGAGACCCCAATAGCGAACGGGTTACCACTCCCAGGGTTTTCGCGGAGCTGTTTGTGGCGCCGCGGCGCTTTGCGGGGCGGCGGGGGAGACGGCAGCGCGCGGCGGTGGCGTCGTGGGTGAGTCTGCAGCCCGCCGTGCGAGTGGTGCTGGTGGGGTCCCATCCCAGCCTGCACCGAGTCGCCGAGAGATACCCTGGGCGCGTGGTGGTGGAGGAGGAGGTGGATACGAGGTAGGGGGGAACGCGTGGGGGGCATTGGCGCATGTGGAGGGGCGCATGGGTGTGGTGCTGATTGGGTCCCATCCCTCCCAGCCTGTACCGCGTCGCCACGAGATACCCTGGGCGGGTCGTGGTGGAGGAGGAGGTGGTTATGAGGTAGGGGAGAAGGCATGGGGTGTGAAGCATGGGCGTTTGTGGTGCAGTGGGGGCTTGTGTGGGGGCGAGTGGTCGTGGTGGAAGAGGAGGCGGATATGAGGTAGGGGAGAGAAGGCATGGGGAGAATTGCCATGCTTTTCAAACCGTGTCTTGAATTGAACCCCTGGTCTTTAACCCCCATCCGCCCTCATCCTTTCTCCTCCCCCTCTTCCTCATTCCCTCAACCCCTTTCACATGCCCTTCCCCACGCCCCATCCCCTCCCCCTCTTCCCCTCTGCGCCCTCCCTAGCTTCGCCTCAGGCCGACCCTTAGTCAACAGCCTCTTTGCCCGCGCCCGAGCCTCCCGTGCAGGCTTGGCGATCGTCCTAACGGATCCCGAGGCTGTGCTTATGCCGAGCCTGAGTGTAGCTTTGGAAAAGACACGGGACGTCCAGGGAGACTGGCTGCTGGTGGCAGGCGCGTGGAACGTTGAAGCAGGCGGCTCGGCAAGAGGCTCGGGAGCTGGTTCGGTTGAGTGGAGGAGGGTTGAGCCGGGTAGGGCAGCGGGGAGGGGAGAGAATAGTGCAGAGAAGAAGGATGACAGTGAGGAGGAGTATGCATGGGTGGTAACCAATGTAACAGGAGTGACACGTCAGCTGAGCATTGATGAGGCTTTAAGTCATCTCCAGTCGTCCTCCTTGCTCTCTCACACCCCCTGCTCGCCCCCTATCCTGTGGGCGTGGAATGTGGGCCGTACCCCCCTCCTCTCTGGCCCCATGCCGCCCTTTCGCATGCTGCAGCCCCACGCACAGCTGCTGCAGCCACACACAGAGAGCGAAGGGAGTGGGGGAGAGCGCCAGGGATGGAGGGAGAAGGAAGGACACAGAGGGCAAGAGGGCAAGGGCGACCGTCATGAGGGGCAGGAAAGGGAAATGGTAGATCCAAAGGCTGGCTCTCAAGATCCGAGGAACGACTCTACACGCCAGGGGTTACCTGGTTACGACACACCAGGCCGTCACGGCACAGCACCGTCAGTGCGAGGCGTGTGGCAGCAGTGGGTGCTGCACGAGTGCCTCTCCTCTCCCCTCCGCCTCGTCTTCGATGCCTCCCCCCTGGCGCCTGTGCTACTGCTGCCGGCTCAGGGGGGGGCTGCTGCAGTGGAAGAAGGGATGGGCGACTGGGAAGGGGAGGAGGAAAGGGAGGAGGGAGAGGGAGAGGGGAAGAGGGGAGGTGAGGGAGTGGGTGAGGAGGAAGGAGAGGAGGAGCTGAATGCCTCCTTGGCTCTCTCCTACGGTTCCTTCCCCCTCTCACTATCCTTTGTTCCTCCCACCAACCGCCACTCCCACGACGAGCATGGTACTGCCAAGGGCAGCAGCAGCGCCGCAGATGAGCAGAAGCAGCTCCAGCAGCAGCAGCAGCAGCGGCAGAGAGTGGGCGGTGAGCTGCGCGTGTCTCTTGCTGACGTGCCATGGACCCTCGTCCCGTGTGCCTACCCTGGCGCTGCTGGGTTCTGCTTCCAGCCACGAGACAAGCAGCAGCAACGGGGGATGGTGGCGCCAGAAGGAGTAAAGCGGGGGTGGGATGAGGGCGGGAGAGGTGCACAGGGCGGGGAGGGGCGGAGGTGCATTGGGCTGGTTGAGAAGGAGGAGTTGATGCAGGCAGCTGCGGCGTGGAGGCGAGAGGGAGTTGGGTTGAGGCGGAGGCGAGAGGCCAAGAGGAAGGAGGTGGAGTTAGGCGGGGAAAATGAGAAGGGTGAGGGTGGCGGGGGAAGGGATGGGGATGAGAGAGGAGGGGCGGATGGAGGTAGAAACGAGACAGAGGTGGGTGTGCTTGCGTTTGAGAGGGTGGAGCATGATGAGGTGATGCTGAGGGTGCTGCGACAGGTGGTGCGGAGGGGGACGCGCATGAAGATGGGGGAAGGTAGGGAGACGGGGAAGGGGAGAGGCATGCAAGAGGATGAAGGATTGGACGGAGAGGAGGCTGCAGCAGGAAGGAGAGGCAGCAGTGGGCGGAAGTCTGAAGCAGAAGGAAGATTAGGGACGGAAGGGAGAGAAGGGACAGAAGGGACAGGGGGGGCAGCAGGGGTCGATTGGGCAAGTGCAGTGGATGGAGACGAAGCGCGGACAGTGGTGCTGGCGGTGGTGGCGTCAAACTACAGGGAGGTGATAATGAGCTGGGTGTGTGGGCTGCGTCGCCTGCACGTGCACAACTATGTTATAGCCGCCATGGACAGGGAAACTTACGACTTTGCCCGCGAGCAGGGCCTCCCGGTGTTCCCCCACGCGTATGACGATGCGTTCGGCCGCGACGAGTGCCACTTCGGCACGGACTGCTTTCTCAATGTGACTAAAGTGAAGTCCCGGGCCGCACTGCGCGTGTTACGGGCTGGTTACCATGTGCTGTTTAACGACGCAGATATCTATTGGTTTGCGGACGCGCGGCTGATAGTGATGGGGTATGGGCCGGGGCATATGGTAGTGCAGAGCGACAATCACAATGACACGGGCCCGGATAATGACTATCGGCGGCTCAACTCGGGGTTTTATTTCATTCGCTCGGAGCCGAGGGCCTTGGCGGCTTTAGAGGCGGTAGTGGCGCATGCAGCAGCATCCTCCATAACAGAGCAGCCGAGTTTCTATGATGTGCTGTGTGGAGCTTCTTCTGAGTACACTCTGGGCGATTCTAAGTGCTTAAATCCGAAGTTCAACTTGACTGTGGATTTTCTCGATAGAAAGAGGTTCCCTAATGGTGCGACGCAGATGCTGTTCCATATGGGGAATAGCGTTCGGAAAGGGTGTGAAGAGATGGGTTGTGTGATAATCCATAACAATTGGGTGGCTGGGAGGCGGAAGAAAATAAGGAGGCAGGTGAAGCAAGGGTTGTGGGACTATGACATTGGGGCTCGAATGTGCATCCGCTCATGGTATATGCAACAGCAGTTATACTAGAGGTACATTGCTCGGAATGTGATATGTGTACATATGACATTGCCTCAATTGCTGTGAAATTTTGCAAGTCTATTTACGTTTGGATGATTTACCGTAAGCATAGAACCAGTGGTTCTAGAGGTATAAAGCCAGCTCATTCTCACATTTACATTAGGTCACATCTAATGGAGTGGACACATCAATAGAGTGAAATAGAAAGGCTACAAGAAGAAAATAGATGTGAACTGCGTGCACTGCAAAAACAGGTAGACATCGAAATGCATCACGGCATTCCATCTCGTACAAGAGTGAGCGCGTCGCGCGTGTCAGAACAGCCATGTACGGAACACACCTGTTAGATTGTTTGGGCGGGAATTTGGTGACGCGCCAGCTCCCCCGCAAAAACCAATGGCGCAGGCTGATTGAACCTCGACACGGAATCAAGGCATGCGCGTTCTTCAGTTCGCAAAACCAAACCAAAGAAATGTACAAATGCGCACTCCACCACAATTATTTGAGCTCACCATCGCCATTGATTCTAAGTATCGCCAGGGCCTAGCCGCCATGCCACCCCACTCCGCACCCAAATGAAGCATTGGTATGTTTCTAAAATCAGGCAGGCACTCGAATACCGTGTTTGTCCGAGTTACTCCGAGCTGCGACCGTCCGTTGAAGCGGCCCGGTTGCTTCGAAAGACCCACTGGTAGTAACGCCGCCAAGGCCAGGCTACTACAGGCTAGCGGGTCGCTGCCTCGCAGACTGGGCGGAGCTGGCACGGCGGCACGCACGATCATGCTTAGTAGAGGACTCGCCGGCCGTGGCGGCGGTCACTCTGTGCGAGTCCCATTCGTCGTCGCGCGGCTTGCATTCGTCGCGGTGATCGCATGCCTCGTGCCGCGATCGGCCGTCGCACAGACGGTGATCTCCGACTCCGATGGTAGGTCACGGCTGAAGAGATGGGTCGCTGCTAGTTAGGCCGTGACATGGTCCCCAGGGAGTTTTGAGGCGCCTCG
>CANJKZ010000108.1:1012500-1150000 GCA_947471745.1 Closterium sp. Naga37s-1
AGAGTTGGAGAGATGTACCATGCGAGGATTCAGCAAGCATGGTGGATGGATAACGGTTGCTGCTGGCTTGTCCCGCATCGCCCTCATGTGACCAACTTCGCCTCTGCTTGTGTGCGCTGCTTGCTTTCTGTGCTGGCATTCTGAGTGTCCTGCCATGCATGACATTGTCGCTTGTTGTGTGGGCTCTGTTGTGAGCATGGGAATGGCATGCATGCATGGGAATGACATGCATGTCTCCACAGGGATATGTCACGAAATCAGTTGAAGAGCGACCAATTGCTGCAGGGGCTAAGCCTTCCCAACATGCACTTCCTGTAAATCCGCCTGACGGCATAAATCCGCCTGACGGCATAAATCCGCCTGACGGCATAAATCCGCCTGACGGCATAAGTAGCAATCAATCACTGCCCATTCTGCTGATGGCACAAGACAAGTGATTCACACAAACTGTGCCCTGTTGTGTGCAGCTTTTCATGAACGTGCCCCAATGCAATGCTTTGTATTCTGCTCGTGTGTGTGAAGAGCATTTGCTAGCCTTTTCTCCCAGGTGTACAATTGCCAGCATTTTTTTATTTGCCAGGTGTGTGTTGAGCTGCCAATAGTGCATGGTGTGGCCATCCATTAGCGAGTGCACTAAGGTGTTCTATACACTTTGGTCCCGTACCAGCTCTTGCCGGATCTTAGGGTTCCCCACTTCAAGGACGTACCCCATGCCATGCACATGGCGCCCACTCATGCCATGCCATGCAAACGCCTCCCCCTCATGCCGTGCATATGCTCTCCCATCATGCCATGCACATGCCTCCTACTCCGCATCACCACAGGGACCTTTCTCACAACCGCCTCAGCGGCTCCCTTCCGGAATCCCTCACAGCCATGACTTCCTTAGCTGCTCTGTGAGTCCCTTGGCGTGGCCCCTCCCGACTTCGAAGGCGTCTCTAAAATCAAACCCCCTCCGCCCCTCCCCCCCAAAATTTCACAGCCATGACTTCCCTGGTTGCTCTGTGATTCCCTTCGTCAGTGCTCCTCTAAAAAGCCTTGAAAGTTACCTCTTTTCCGGAACCGCTCACAGCCATGACTACCCTAGCCGCTCTGTGAGTTGCTTACTTAATGGTCCTTCCGCTTTTGTACGGTCTCATATGTTGACTCTCTCTCCCGAGACAACACACAGTCATGACTTCCTTAGCTGCCCTGAGAGTCCATGCGAGGTGAGTCGTGAGGCTATTCAAACGCCATCACCTCTCTAGGTGACTTTTGAGTCGACACGAAAGTCATTTCTTCCCATACTGTGGTCCATGCGAGGTGACTTGTGCGGCGATTCAAACGCCACCTCTTTTTCGGGATCCCTGACAGCCATGACTTAAGTCCCTTAACGTGGCCCTTCCCATTCTCTTTCCATGTTGGCATTCTGTGCCAACCCTGGGGCCTTGGCACTTCCCCCACAGCCCATACCGTCTGAGACCCCTTTGTCCCCTTTGTCCCGTTTGCCTCCCATGCCTCCCATGCCTCCCTGGCAATGCGGCCTTCAACAACCTGCAAGGGATTGCCCCACCCTCCTTTGGAAGTGGAAAGACTTTTGACTTGAATAACAAGGCCTCTCAGTCCCCCTTGCCTCCCTTTCCTCCCTTGCCTCCCATGCGCCACAGCAACGTGGCCTTCAACAACCTGCAAGGAACCATCCCACCCTCCTTTGGCAGTCTCAACAGTCTCGCCACACTGTGAGTGGAGTGGAGTGGAGTGGAGTGGAGTGGGGTGGGGTGGGGTGGGTTGGGGTGGGGTGGAGTGGAGTGGGAAGGGGTGGGGTGGAGCGCCGTGGAGAAGAGCAGGCATGGCGCATCCTGTATGATAGAAGAAAGGTTCATTAGGAGGCATGAGCAAAATGTTCCCTCACCCTCGCTCTCGTCCCTGTGCCCATGCCTTTTCCCATCGAATCCTCTGAGCTCGCATGCCCTTCCTCGCCCTCGTCCCCGTGCCTTGCTGCCCCATCAGCCCCACCAGCAGCACCAGCGTCGCATGACTTTTGAAAATCGTCATGACAACCCTTGTGACAATCATATTCACCGGTTTCACATTGCCTTCCCCTTTCCTCGCCCCAACCAGCTCCACCAGCAGCACCAGAGTCGCATGCCTTTTGAGAATTCTCATGCCAACCCTTTTGGCAGTCAGATATTCACCAGTCTTGCATTGCCTTTTCTGGCCTCGTCCTCACCTCAACCAGGTCCACCAGCCGCACCAACCTCACATGCCCGGACCGCACCAGCAGCTGTGGCGTGCCTCAGAACGCAACCTCTGCCTTCTGCCGCACCTGCAGGGACTTCTGCTCCTCATGTCAGTATCACCCCAACAGCACCAGACACCCCTGGTTTTCGAAAGCTCCCAAAAAAAAAAAGGAAAAAAAAAAAAAAACAGAACAACAATAAAAAAGAAATATTGGAGACAAAACAAAACAAAACAAAACAAAACAAAACAAAACAGAACAACATAACTCTAAAAAAACAGCTTCTGATCCTCATGTGAGTATCACCCCAACCGCACCAGTGATTCCTGTGGCCCCAGCGACTTCAGTCACCCCAGCGTCCCCAGTCAGGGCCATGACCGTCTGTACCCCGTTTGGAAGAATTACAGTCGGGGCAGCAGCTCGTTTTCTGAAAAATAGTTGCAGTGGCCAGGTGAGCGAGCCCAGAGAGCGCAGTGATGGCTTTTCCACAGAGCGTGCCGGTGGGCTACCCGTGACGAGGTGACTTTTGAGTCGACTCAAAAGTCACTTTGGCCAATTGAGTGAGCCCAGAGCGCGCAGTGAAATGGCTTTTCTGTAGAGCGTGCCCTGTCAGTTGACCTTATGTGTCCCGCACGCTCTGTGGTGATAAGTCCAAGTTGCCAGCACCAAGCGTAAGCAACCAGGGGAATGCAGAGTCCAAGGCGAGAGTGTCTGTGGTCGCTGCGTGTGCTGTTGCTGTGCCCCATGTGCAGGTGATAGGTCCAAGCTGCCAGCACCACCGCCTGCTGCAAGCAACCAGGGGAATGCAGAGTCCAAGGCGGGAGTGTCTGTGGGATTGATTATCGCGGGTGTGGTCGCTGCGTTGGCTGTCATTCTGGGCCTGGCTGTTCTGCTCTATTACTACTGCTTCAACAAACGGCAAGAGAAAGGTACTGAACGCACGGCACACTACAGGCAATGAGGGGAAGCCAGAGTGGGAGGCAGGAGTGTCTGTGGGAGTGATCATCGGGGCCGTAGTTGCTGTCTGTGCTGCTGTTGTGGGCGTGGCTGTGTTGCTCTACTACTACTGCTGCCTCAGCAAACGGCAGCAGAAAGGTACTGAAACACACCAAACACCACTGCACACACCTCACCACGTGGCACCCGTGTTCCATGACCCGCCCGTTCCATGACCCGCCCGTTCCATGACCCGCCCGTTCCATGACCCGCCCGTTCCATGACCCGCCCGTTCCATGTCCCGCCCGTTCCATGACCCGCCCGTTCCATGACCCGCCCGTTCCATGTCCCGCCCGTTCCATGACCCAACCATTCTCAACACCAGGTCGCCATGTTGACCATTTCATGTGCACCTGCCTTGATGAGCAGCACGACAGCAGGATTGTCACCCACCCGCCGCCCCTTCCACTCTCACCCGCCGCCCCTTCCACTCTCACCCGCCGCCCCTTCCACTCTCACCCTCCGCGCCTTCCACTCTCACCCGCCCCCCCGTCCACTCTCACCCGCTCCTCTCACCAGCCTTGATTGAACAGCAGGGCAGCAACGCAGGCGTGTCAGGAGTACCCTCTGCAGAACGTGGGGAGGGCAAGCAACGGGTGGAGTAAGGTGACTCGTCTTTGCACTCTGGCGGGCGCAAACAAGCACTCTGGTGCTCCACATCACCTCCCTCTGCCACTCTTTCCTCCATCACCTCCCACCACCAGCGTTGATGAGCAGCAGAGCAGCGTTACAGGCGTGTCAGGAGTACCCACTGCAGCAGGTGGTGAGGGCGACTGACGGGTGGAGCAAGGCGACGGCGAATCTGCTGCTGGGCAGGGACCCAAACAAGCTCCCTCCCTGGTGCTCCAAATCTCCCCCCTTCTGCCGCCCCTTCCCCCTCCCCTCTCACCAGCGTTGATGAGCAGCAGGGCAGCATCACAGGCGTGTCAGGAGTACCCACTGCAGCAGGTGGTGAAGGCGACCAATGGGTGGAGCGAGGCGAACCTGCTGGGCAGTGGTGCGTTTGGGGACGTGTACCGCGCTGTGTCTCCCGCTGATGGCGCCACCCTGTGGGCTGTGAAGCGCGCCAAGCTCATTACTAACGACTTTGACACTGAGGTATGCGTGGCGTGGTGTGATATGGTGTGGTGCGGTGTGGTGTGGTGTGGTGTGGTGTGGTGTGGTCTGGTCTGGTCTGGTGTCTATTGGGGTGCTGCAAACGTCCTCTCCAGCTGATGGCGCCACCCTGTGGGCAGTGAAGCGCGCCAAGCTCATCACTAACGACTTTGACACCGAGGTATGTGTGGTGTGGTGTGGTGTGGTGTGGTGTGGTGTGGTGTGGTGTGGTCTGGTCTGGTCTGGTGTCTATTGGGGTGCTGCAAACGTCCTCTCCAGCTGATGGCGCCACCCTGTGGGCTGTGAAGCGCGCCAAGCTCATCACTAACGACTTTGACACCGAGGTCCGTGTGTGAAGGTGTAGCGTGGTGTGGTGTGTGTGCTGTGTGGTGCAGTGCGGTGTCTGTGCTGTAAGTGTCCTCTGCTGCTGATGGCAGCATTCTGTGGGCTGGCTGTGAAGCCTGCCCAGTTTTGAGGCGCCTCAAAAGGCATTCTGTGGGCTGGCTGTGAAGCCTGCCCAGTTTTGAGGCGCCTCAAAAGGCATTCTGTGGGCTGGCTGTGAAGCGCGCCAAGCTCTTCATCAATGACTCTAACACGAAGGTGTGCATGTGGGGGAGTGTGTGGATGTGTGATGCAGTGCCAAGGAACCTTGCAGTGGGGCTCACGAGGCAAGGCAGGATGAGACGGGCAACATATTGAGAGAGCACGTGTGCTTTAGCGTTTCTCCACTGCTGCCCCCCCTCACAGGTGTGCCAGATGGCATCGAAGCACCACCCCAACCTGGTGCGGCTGCTGGGGTTCGCCATAGGCATCACGGACAAGACCCGGGTGGAGCAGGTGCTCATCTACGACCTCATGTCCAATGGGGACCTCTCACACTGGATGGGCAAAGGTATGCGCCATGTTTTAGATCGCTGGAACAGGTGTGATTTGAATGGAAGAACTAATAAGGTGTGTTTAAGTTGAGACAAGACGCGTGTGGAGCAGCAGCTCATCCACCAGCTCATGCCCCATGGACACCTCTCGCACTGGATAAGCAAAGGTGTGGTTGGGGTGTGGTTCGGGAAGGGCGTGGTTCGGGAAGGGCGTGGTTCGGGAAGGGCGTGGTTCGGGAAGGGCGTGGTTCGGGAAGGGCGTGGTTCGGGAAGGGCGTGGTTCGGGAAGGATGTGGTTCGGGGAAAGGTGTGGTGCGTTTAACAAGTGGATGGAGAAACATGTTGATCGTGAGGATTAGTGCGTGAGCTGCTGTTGCTTCATGCGTCAAAGATTTAGACACCAAGTTACCTCTCTTGATGCAAGTTGCTTGCGACTAGCCACCTCTGATTGCTTAGACATCAAGGTTTGGCCTTGCCATCCCTGAGATAGCAAAATATGAGCACACACATTAATTCCCCCTGGTTCCGTTTACTACTGTGCCCTTCAAACGCCCCCACGCCACTGACCTTCCAGCAGCACATCCTCCTAACGGCTGCCCGGGGCGTTGAGTACAACAGAACAGAGCACCAGTAACCGGTTTCGTGGGGCACAATGGCACGTCCTTTCTGTGTTCCATCCCCATCACGCGTGTGTGCCCTCCAGACGCCCCCACGCCGCTGACCTTCCAGCAGCGGGTGGACATACTAATAGGGGCTGCGCGGGGCTTTGAGTACCTGCACAGCTTTGGCATCGTGCACCGCGACATCAAGCCCGCTAACATATTGCTCGACGGGAAAATGCAGGTGCGTGTGTGGTTGTGTGTGTGTGGGTGGGTGTGGGGTGAAGGTGGGGGCCGCGTGGCTTTGAGTACCTGCACAGCTTTGGCATCGTGCACCGCGACATCAAACCTGCTAACATATTGCTAGATGTAAACATGCAGGTGCGCGTGTGGGTGTGGGTGTGGGTGTATATGTACATACGTGTGTGTGTGGGTTGTTGTACCTGCACAGCTTTGGCATCGCGATATCAAGCCCGCTAACGTATTGTTAGATGGGAACATGCAGGTGCGCGTGTGGTTCTGTGGGTGTGTGTGTGTGGGTGCATGTGTGTGTATGTATGCGTGTTTGTGTGTGTGTGTGTGTGTGTGTGTATGTATGTGTGTGCATGTATGTGTGTGTATGTATGCGTGTGTTTGTGTGCATATTTGTGTGTGTTTGTGTTCATATTTGTGTGTGTTTGTGTTCATATTTGTGTGTGTTTGTGTTCATATTTGTGTGTGTTTGTGTTCATATTTGTGTGTGCATGTATGTGTGTGTTTGTGTGTGCATATATCCAAAAGTAGAGCAGAAACTTCATTGAATGTTGGCATGTTCATTGCAGCATGTGCATGTTCATTGCAGCATGTGCATGATCTGATCATGCACTGTTATGTCATGTGCATCATCTGATCATACATTGCTATGCCATGTGCATGATCTGATCATACATTGCTATACCATGTGCATGATCTGATCATACAATGTTATGCCATGTGCACTGCAGGCTAAGATTTCGGACTTTGGGCTGGTGAGGAAGGGAGAAGGCACGGCACTACTGAGCACGCGAGTGGTGGGAACACCAGGCTATGTGGATCCCTCCTACGCTGCTTCCAATAAGGCCACCACTGCCGCAGATGTGTACAGGTGAGCAATGGTGTTTGTAGGTGTGACATGGTCTGAAGGTGAGCAATGGCACTGAAGCTTGTATAGAGCACTTCATGTGTTTGTTGAGGGGACCCCCATGCAACACAAGAAGGGGGGTGGCGCTTCATTTAGGAGTGAATCGACAAGGGCCTGGCACTTGAAGTGTCACTTGACGCTTCATTGAAGGGAATCTTCAAGTGCCAGGCTTGACACTTCAAGTAAATCGGCAAGGGCCTGGCTTGACCATCACTTGAAGAAGGTCTGCTTGAAGTGTTGCTTCCACGTGCTTGCATTCTCTCGTGCTGTGCGCCTGCATGTGCAGCTTTGGCGCGGTGATGCTGGAGCTAATGACGGGGTGGGCAGCCGTGCAGGAGTCGCCAGCCCCTGGCGCTGACGAGGAGGCCAACTGCCCCGTGACCATCGTATCCTGGGTGAGTTGATAGCTTTGCGTCTGAACTTTAGCTAACAAACTCTACTCTGAAGCCATGCAATGTCTTCCACTGCTGGAAACTGGTGTTCCCTGGCGCTGACGAGGACGCCGACTGCCCCCTGACCATCGTATCCTGGGTGAGCTGCTGTTCTTCAGATGTAGCAAAGTTATAGAACCGCATCCATGCTTTGCAACGTATTCCATCCACTGCTGGTGAGGAGGCCAACTGCCCCCTGACAATCGTTTTCTGAGTGAGTTCCTATTCTTCCGATGTAAGTAACGGATTCAAAAGTTCTGCCGCACAATTTATTTCCCTGCTGAATGGTGGTGTTTTCTAGCACTGTTGAAGAGGCGAATTGACTAATGAACATCATATGTTGGGAGGGTTGCTCCTCATTCCAAACCCCTCAAACACCTTTTCCTGTTGAAGTTGTTCCCTGTAGTGTGTCTCTCCTCCTCGATGCCTCTAGATACATACATACATATACATATATCTCTTATATTAATCTCATATATATATATATATATATCTCTTTTTTAACTCGTTACATTAGGTCCAACAGCAGCTGCCTCCATGCGGCAGTGCGCTGCGGTGCACAGCTAGGCACACTGCCGCCCGGCCTGACATGGGTATTGTTGCAGCATAGCTGGGCGAGGTCATGGTGGAGCCTGGTGATCCACACTTCATCTAGTGCCTGCCCGTCTTCTGCCTTGCAATCCTTTGAGGACGTCTGCTTCTATTATCCCTGTATTCATCCGTCGTCTCATCAGGTGGAGCCGCAGCTCCAACAACACTCGGCAGCAGCCAGCCTTTGGTCTCAAGGACCCGCGATTGGAGGCACAGGAGAGCCTTGTGCTAGCCGTGGTGCCGTTGCCCCGAAAGCCTGGAATCCATACTTTTTGCCTCCCCCGAACCCTTCCTTTCCACAACAGGTGGAGCAGCAGCTCCAACAATCCAGCAACGGGCCAGTACCTGGTCTCCAGGACCCGCATATGCCAGCACGGGAGGACCTCGTGCTGGCCGTGGTGCGGTTGGCGCTGCGGTGCACTGCCAGGCGCACTGCCGCCCGGCCTGACATGGGCGCAATCGCAGCAGAGCTGAGTGCGGTGATGGCAGAGCTGGGGGGGTCAAGGAGGAACGCTGCGGCAGAGGAGGTGGATAGGCAGATGCAGGAGGTTCAACCCATGAGAAGCATGGAGGAGGAGTTTTCTCGGATAGAAGCCCGGTTCCAAGGTAGCCAAAGTGACTCATACGCTCGCTTAGACCTGGTTTGAGTGCGGTGTTGGCAGAGCTGGGGGGGTCGAGGAGGAACGCTGCGGCGGAGGAGGTGGATAGGCAGATGCAGGAGGTTACACCCGTGAGAAGCATGGAGGAGTTTGCTCAGATAGATGCCCGGTTCCAAGGTAGTCAAAGTGACTCATACGCTCGCCTAGACATGCCTTTAGTGTAGAAAACCCATTGAATGGTCTATTTTAGTGGTACGTGGTTTTGCCATTTTATTTCCTAATTAGTCTAATTAGTTCAAAGGCAGTTTTGCAACCCTGCTTCACTCAGTAGCTTGCCCTCTTAGGAGCAGACCCAATCTAACAAATAGGAGTGAATATGAGGGCGCATTCCTACAGATGCAGGTGGCTGTAACTCTTGGTCTTTCCGGTTACCCAGTACAAGAAGTCGCCCACTGTTCGCCTCGAGTCAGTTTCCAGTTTCCTAGGGAGCGAAGTGCACTCAAATGGAGCCATCATCAGGCATACTTGTGCTTATTGCTGCTGGGCTGGTGAGGTGTGAGTGTGACGGAACAGCACGAATAGCCAGTTGACCTGCGCGTGCCTGCCAATTTGGATAGTCCTAGGTAATTTCCGCGTCGCGCTAGTTCATAACGCGCTAGTTAGAAAAATAGTTTCCAAACGTGATATTTTCTTCTTCTTTACCTGCGTTGACCCTGGTTTCGCGCGTCGTACCGCCGTGGGCATCATCCTACGTTCGTTGTAGTAACTATTGGACTATTAGATACCCTACGACGTGCGTTAGTGGACTAAAGAAAGGAACCGTCTTGGCGAACTGGTGCACTCAGCGCCGTTTTAAAGTTATTAACGAGTTGTGCTAAAGCGAAACGTGTTGCAACCGGGAGCCGCAGTACCTACAGCTACTAGGAAGGACGAACAAGGCATTCCGCGCGCGCCAGGCGTGAAGTCTTTAACTAGCCCTGAAAGTTCCTACCACCGCGACACGGAAGCCATGAATCGCGGCGGCACCCCTGCGTCAGACCGCGCCGCCGCGCGCCAGCATCATCAGGCGCGGCGCGGGGACGACCACCACGAGCCGCCTTCGGCGCCGTCAACGGTCACAAAGCCGGCGCGGCGGCGCGTGGTAATCTCCGCGGCGGAAGTGCGGCGGCTGAACACGCAGGCGGGGCAGTTGCGCGAGGTGTTGGGGAAGAGCAAGGCGGTGAGCGAGGAGATGATCACCATTCTCAACACCTTCGACGCGCGCCTCACCAACCTCGAAACCGCCATGCGCCCCATCCAGGTGCGAACGCTGTCGCATGCGGGTGGGAGTGAGGAGTTGTGCTACAGAGGGGAGATGGCATTAGGGTGTGAGTACAGTTAGCGTGTGATAGCGGCTGCAATGCATTGCCGTGATGTGAATTGCCGGAAAGTCCCTGCGACGATTACCCATCTCAGTAATCCCCCCCCTTCCCCTCTCCCCTCCTCCAGGCGCACACGTTGGCGTTCCGCAAGGCGCACGCAAAATCGCATCCCTTCCCAACCATTCCCCCTATCTCCCCCATCTCCCATCCCTTCTCCCCTCCCCCTCCCCTCCCCCAGGCGCGCACATTGGCGTTCCGCAAGGCGCACGCCAACATCGACGCCACCATCCCCCCATCTTAACCACCCCCCAACCCCGCATCCCCCCATCCCCCCATTCCCCAATTTCCTCCCCCCTTCCTCCCCCCCTCCCCCAGGCGCGCACTCTGGCCTTCCGCAAGGCGCACGCCAACATCGACGCCACCATCCGCGCCGTGGAGACAGTGCTGGATAAGTTTGACATTCCTCAACAGGTGAAGGAGGGGGGCGCTGGTAGTTGGGCAGGTGGGGCAGTCAGTCGCAGGGGGGGCAGTATGCATGGCACGGTAGGTACAGACAGACGGCAGCAGTGCAGCACCGAGGCGGGTATCCGCGCTGTGGAGACGGTGCTGGACAAGTTGGACATCCCGCAGGCAGCAGGTGGGGCTGGGAGGGGGCGTGGCGCCGTGCTGCATGCTGGGGTGGTGGTATGCATGGTACGGCGGGTTTAGGGCAGCAGCGAGCACCGTGGAGACGGGGCTAGATAAGCTTGACATCCCGCGGCAGGTGGGGGGCGCTGGGCGTGCTGTGCTGTGCTGGGGTGGTGTACGCACGCTGGTGGGCAGGTGGGGGGATGGCAGCTGGTGGGGGGGTGTGAGCAGCAGGTGGGTGCGGTTGGGGAGCGGCGTGGTGGAGTGGTGTGCATGCCGGTAGGCTGGTGGTCAGGTGGGGTGGGTCGGTGGGCTGGAGAGTCGAGTCGGTAGCATGTGGGACGCGGGGCATGGGGGCCAGCAGCAGGTGGGGCGGTGTGTGAGACGGCGGTGGGGTGGCTGACAGGTGGGGCGGTAGGCTGATGGGATGGGACAGTCAAGGAGCTGCGGGCCTGCGGCAGGACGGTCAGCCGAACGCCCTTCAAGCACACCATTCTGCAGGCAGGGGTCTCTGCGGACCTAGCAGCAACAGACTGTTTTATAGGCGCTTCAACCACGACCTAGCAGCAGTAGGCATGCTACAGGAGGGAGGCGCTGCTGTGCCCTCACTTGTGAGAATTCTCAGAAATGATGCTACAAGCGCCGCATTAACTGCACGGTCTCCGCGTTCTCCCCTCCCATGTGTGTTACCCCCTTTAACCGGTATGTGGAGCAGAGGGCATATCTTACAGCAGCAGTGGGCATTCTTCAGAATGCTCTTCTTTGACTTGCATCGCAACCACAAGCCCTTCTTTAACCCCCCAATGGACGTCTATGACAGGTGGAGCAGCGAATCAAGGATGGTCCGCGTAGAGACTTGGAAGCATACCTAGCAGCGGTGGACATGCTACAGGAGGCGCTGCTGTTCTTTGACTCGCACCGCAACTACAAGTCGTCAGAGGGCGCGGCTCTGCAGGCGCGCGGGCTGATGAAGGAGGCCATGGGCATGCTTGAAGCTGACTTCCGGCAGCTGCTCGCCAACAACAGGTGGGTGGTGTGGTAGGAGCAGTTTGGTGCGTGGTGTGTGTGTGCAGCAGGCTGAAGGGGCATGCAGCTCCCCTCTCTGCAGGCGCGAGGGCTGATGAAGGAGGCCATGGGCATGCTTGAAGCTGACTTCCGCCAGCTTCTTGTGAATAACAGGTGGGTCTAGGGTACGGGCAGTGTGGTGTGTGGTAGCAGTGGTTTAGTTTAGGTCGAGGGGACATGCAACTCTCTCTGCAGTCGCGCGGCTTATGAAGGAGGTTGTGGGCTGCTGACCAATAACAGGTGCGTGGGGGTCTAGAATCTGGGCTCTGGACTCACTTGATCCCACGCCCGCTCACCCGCTCGCTTTGCATCTCCTCCCCCCTCCCTAACTCTCCTTCCCTCTCATTCCCTCCTCGTTTTCTCCTATCACCTTTTCTTCCTCTCCTGCCCCCTTTCTCCCCATGCTACCCCTCCCCTGCTCTCCTCTTCCCCCTCCCCACACGTGCAGCAAGCCCATGGACGTGTTGAAGATCATAGAGGCCATGCCAGAGCTGGGAATTGATCTCGCGGGGCTGCCACCGCCGGCACAGACGCCGGAGAACCTCATTCCGGGCATCGGGCCCAGCAAGGGAGGCAAGGGGCCGCCCGTGCTGCTGCTGCCCACGCTTATTGAGCGGTTGAATGCGGTGGCGCGGCGCATGATTCAGAACGGGGCGGCTTCCGTGTGCACGCGCGTGTACAGGTATGGACAGGCGGAGGCGTGGTTTTGAGTGCGGTGCCAATGGGGCGAGAGGCGTGTGAGTGTTGACGAGGGCAAGTGGGGGCAATGGGGTTCAGCACGGGCGGCAAGGGAGCCTTCATGCCCGTGCTGCTGCTGCCCACGCTGATAGAGCAGTTGAATGCGGTGGCGAGGCGCATGATTCAGAACGGGGCGGCTTCCGTGTGCACTCGCGTGTACAGGTATGGACAGGCGGAGGCGTGGTTTTGAGTGCGGTGCCAATGGGGCGAGAGGCGTGTGAGTGTTGACGAGGGCAAGTGGGGGCAATGGGGTTCAGCACGGGCGGCAAGGGAGCCTTCATGCCCGTGCTGCTGCTGCCCACGCTGATAGAGCAGTTGAATGCGGTGGCGAGGCGCATGATTCAGAACGGGGCGGCTTCCGTGTGCACTCGCGTGTACAGGTAGGGATGAGCGAAGGACGTGTGGGTGGTTGTGTGCGGTGTGGATGGGAGAGGTGTGTGAAGATGAAGGGGCGTGGATGGGCGTGCGGTGTGGATGGGCGAGAGGTGAGGGTGGTTGAGTGCGGTGTGGATGGGCGAGAGGCGAGGGTGGTTGAGTGCGGTGTGGATGGGTGGACGAGAAATGTCTGAATATGAGAAGTTGTTGCGATTGAGGACGAGCATCACCATTCCCCAACTCGTCCCTTCCCCATCACCATCACCAGCCCAGGGAGGTGCGAGGCAACTCGTTGGAGCAGTCGCTGAAGCGCCTGGGCGTAGAGACGGCGACTCCCTCTTTTCTCTACTCCCCGCTCCTCATCCCACCCCACCCTTGCTCCTCCTTCCTTTCTTCCTTCCCTTTCCCCGCTCTCCCCCAGGGAGGTGCGAGTCAGCGCGTTGGAGCAGTCGTTGAAGCGCCTAGGTGTCTGTCGAGATGGTGACTCCCTCTTTCTGCCTCTCCCCCTTCCCCATCCCACCACTCCCTCCCTTGGTCCCTCGTTTCTCCCGTCCTCTCTCCCCCAGGGAGGTGCGAGGCAACTCGTTGGAGCGCCTGGGCGTGGAGATGGTGACGCGGGACGATGTGTTGCCTCTTCCATTCCCCCGCTCCCTCCCCCCCATTCCGATCTCCTTCTCCCCTTCCTGCCCTCTCCCCTTCCCCCTGTTCTTGCCTCCCCCCCCCAGGGAGGTGCGAGGCAACTCGTTGGAGCAGTCGTTGAAGCGGCTGGGAGTGGAGATGGTGACACGGGACGATGTGTTGCGCATGCAGTGGGAGGAGCTGGAGACCAAGATCGGCAACTGGATCCAGTTCATCAAGATCTGCGTGAGTGGGCCATACTTGACGTGAGAGTAGGCCCATATGCTATGCGTGAGTGCGGATAAGAGATCTCCTACGCAGAGATGGGCGACCGCGGCCTCTCCCTGCTGCTCTCCTTGCCTCTGCTGCTGCTGCTGCTGCTGCTGCTGCTGCTGCTGCTGCTGTCCCACCACTCACTTCTTCCCCCCTCCCTGCTTCCCCTCTTCCTCTTCCCCACCGCCCCACTCACCCCTCCAGATGATGCTGGTGTTCCCGCTAGAACGAGAGCTATGCTACCAGGTGTTTGCAGGTCTGGACCCGCACAGGGAGATCTCCTCCCCACCCCCCTGCTGCTCCCCCACCCCTCCCCCTCATCCCCACCGCCCAACCCTTCCCAACAGATGATGCTGGTCTTCCCATTGGAGAGGGAGCTATGCTACCAGGTGTTCGCGGGCCTGGACCCGCACAGGGAGATCTCCTACGCTGAGATGGGCGACCGCGGCCTCTCGCTGCTGCTGTCCTTCGGCGAGGCCATCGCGTCCAGTCAGAAGTCCCCCGAGAAGCTCTTTGTGCTGCTCGACATGTACGAGACCATCAGAGATTCCATGCCCATGGTGAGATGATGCCATGCCATGGTGAGATGATGCCATGCCATGGTGAGATGATGCCATGCCATGGTGAGATGATGCCATGCCATGGTGAGATGATGCCATGCCATGGTGAGATGATGCCATGCCATGGTGAGATGATGCCATGCCATGGTGAGATGATGCCATGCCATGGTGAGATGATGCCATGCCATGGTGAGTCTCCATGTGTCCGTCCTCCCCTTCTTGTCTAGGACAAGTGCTTTTCACTCACCTGCTGCTCTTTTGCTGCTCGACATGTACGAGACCATTCGGGATTCCATGCCCATGGTGAGTCCCCCTTTCTCCTCCTACATCCCCATCTCTTCGCTCGGGTAAGCATCCCTCACATGAGCTCTCTGTGCTCGACATGTACGAGACCTTACGAGCCTCCTCCATCCATGCTCATTGTGAGGAGCAGAGGAGCCATTCTTATCATAAGGAGCCTCTGTTGACCTATGGTGACTAGGTAGGAAGGAAGGAGGGGGCATGTTGCATTGCATGTCCATGGTCGACACTTTCCCCAGCAGGGCAGGGCGTGCGTCCATTCCATACCACGAGTACCTGTGCTGCGTTCCCTTCAACGCACTCTGACTGGCGTGTACCTTTTGAGAATCATAAAAAATGATGTGTTCACCCTTTCCTCCCTCCCCTTCATTTTTACCATTTTTTTCGCGTCCCCCTCCGCCCCAGGTGACCGACGCCTTCCCAGGCAACGCGTGCATCCCGTGTCGCGAGTACCTGCGCTCGCTGCAGCGCAGCCTGGCGGAGATCAGTCGGGACACGTTCAGCGAGTTTGAGGACGCCGTGGAGAAGGACAGCACGCGCACACCCGTGGCGGATGGCACCGTGCACCCGCTCACCAGCTACGTCATCAACTACGTCAAGTTCCTCTTCGAGTGCGTATGGTTCTGCGCGGTGATGTGCGGTGATGTGCGGTCGTGTGGGTGACGCTGTGCCTCCCCAAGGCACCATGCACCCGCTCACTGGCTACGTATCAAGTTCCTCTTCGAGTGCGTACTGTCTGGTTCTCTGAGGTTCTGTGCGGTTCTGTGCGGTGATGTGCGGTTCTGTGGTTGACACTGTGTGCATCCCCAACGCGCCGTACACCCGTTCACCGGCTACATCATCGCGTTTCCCCCCGCTCCTCCCTCCCTCCCCTCTCTTCCATCCCCCAGTTATGAAGGCACGTTAAGGCAACTCTTCGAGGAAGCAGAGAAGGAGAGGGGTGAGAAGGACTGGCAGGGCGGGGACCCGTCGGCACGGCAGAAGCCGCGGTTGGAGGTGGCAACGCTGCGCATCCTGACAGTGCTGGAGAGCAACCTGGAGGCCAAGGCGAAGCTGTACAAGGACCTGGCGCTCACACAGCTGTTCCTCATGAACAACAAGCACTACATCGTTCGCTCCATTCGCAAGTGAGTGGGGTGCGGTGCGGTGCGGTGTGGTGCGGTGCGGTGCTGTGCGGTGCTTGGAGGCCAAGGCGAAGCTGTACAAGGACCTGGCGCTCACCCAGCTCTTCCTCATTAACAACAAACTCTACATCGTTCGGTCTATTCGCAAGTGAGTGCTGAGAGAGCGGGAGGCAGTGCACTGCACTGCACTGCACTGCACTGCACTGCACTGCACTGCACTGCACTGCACTGCACTGCACTGCACTGCCTGGCGCTCACACAGCTGTTTCTCATGAACAGCAGGCATTACATCGTGCGCTCCATTCTGCAAGTGAGTTCTGGGAGAGAGAGAGGCAAACACTGCATTTCACTGCACCGCACTGCACCCCTGACCTTGCAGGTCGGGGCATGCGAGGCAGTTGGTGGGGGAGGAGTGGATTCAGCAGCTGTTTATTGCCATGCCATGTCGCCACCCACCACCCCCTCCCCCTGCTTACCCTGTCTGTCTCCCTCCCTCTCTCCGCCTCCCTCCCCTTCCCCTCCCCCCCCCCTCTGCAGGTCGGAGCAGGCGCGGCAGCTGGTGGGGGAGGAGTGGATACAGCCGCTGTGCTGCCGTTTCCTCCATCCTTATTGCCACGTCGCCACCCCCTACCTCTCCTCTCTGTACGCACCCCTCCCCCCCCCCTCTGCAGGTCGGAGCAGGCGAGGCAGCTGGTGGGGGAGGAGTGGATACAGCGGCATCGCAAGATAGTGCAGCAGCAGCAGGCCATGTACCAGAAGCTGGCGTGGAGCAAGGTGGGGATGAGTGAGAGGGATGGGGGGTGAGGGCATGGAAAGAGAGAGTCACGGCGCAGTGCAGCAGCAGCAGGCCATGCACCAGAAGCTGGCGTGGAGCAAGGTGGGTGGGAGGGGGGGAAGAGAGGGGAAGAACATGAGCAGAGAGCAAGGTGAGAGCAGCACAGTGCAGGGAGGTTAGAGTGTATGAGATGAGCAGTCCAGTGCAGCAGCAGGCCATGCACCAGAAGCTGGCGTGGAGCAAGGTGGGTGGGAGGCGGGTTCGGGGGAGAAGGGCATGGGAGAGGAGAGAGTGTGCATGGGTCACACAGTGCCCTGCAGCGTCTGGAAACACTGGTGCCTTTTGAGTGGACTCAAAAGTCAACTCAGCATCAGGGAACACTGGTGCCTTTTGAGTGGACTCAAAAGTCAACTCAGCATCAGGGAACACTGGTGCCTTTTGAGTGGACTTGCAAGTCAACTCAGCATCAGGGAACACTGGTGCCTTTTGAGTGGACTTGCAAGTCAACTCAGCATCAGGGAACACTGGTGCCTTTTGAGTGGACTCAAAAGTCAACTCAGCATCAGGGAACACTGGTGCCTTTTGAGTGGACTTGCAAGTCAACTCAGCATCAGGGAACACTGGTGCCGCCGCGATCATCGTGGGATGGGATGGGATGGGATGGGATGGGATGGGATGGGATGGGATGGGATGGGATGGGATGGGATGGGATGGGATGGGATGGGATGGGATGGGATGGGATGGATCAGAAGGCCCCTCCCTCCCAGCATGCGACACTCCTTCCCGCCCCTCCTCGTGTCCCCCACACGCTGTGCTGTGCCATCAGGTGCTGGGCATGCTAAGCGTGCACTGAGATACCTACTCACCACACTCCATCCATCCCATCCCATCCCACCATGCCCCATCTCAGCATGCGCCATCCCAGCATGCGCCATCCCAGCATGCGCCATCCATCCCATCCCATCCCAGCACATCCCATCCCCCCTCCCTCCTGGTGTGTCTCCCCCCCCCCACGCACTGTGCCCCCCACCAGGTGCTGGCCGTGCTGACCCTGCAGTGAGCAAGGCTCAATCTCGGCCCTAAACCTTAAATCCCAAACCCTTCACCTTAAACCCTAAAACCCGAACCCTTCTGCTCTTCCCCCTACGCACTGTGCCCCCACCGGACCAGGTGCTGACCCTGCTGAGCCCGCATTGAGCAAGGCTCAATCTAGGCCCTAAACCCTAAACCCGAAACCCTTCTGCTCTCCCCGCCCACCACTGTGCCCCTCACCAGGTGCTGACCGTGCTGAGCCCGGTGGGGGAGTTGATAAACAAAAACACCCTCAAGGAGAGGTGAGTGGGCTCAGTGGGTTGTTGTACCTATGAGAGGTGTTTCCCTGTTGTGACAAGAGTATTTTGGTGTGTTGTAAATGTGCGTGTGTAGACTGTAGTTGCCATGCCTATATGCCCTGACCCCCACCACTCACACACACACACACACACACACACACACACACACACACACCAACACACACACCTCCTTTTTCCCGGGCTCCCTTGTGTGTGTGATGCCTTGGCAGGCTGAAGGTTTTCAACGCTGCGTTTGAGGAGCAGTACAACAAGCAGGTGCGTGTGTGGGTGTGTGCGTGTGTGCGTGTGTGCGTGGGTGCGTGTGTGCGTGTGTGCGTGTGTGCGTGGGTGCGTGTGTGCGTGTGTGTGTGTGTGTGTGTGTGTGTGTGTGTGTGCGTGTGTGCGTGTGTGCGTGTGTGCGTGTGTGCGTGTGTGCGTGTGTGCGTGTGTGCGTGTGTGCGTGTGTGCGTGTGTGCGTGTGTGCGTGTGTGCGTGTGTGCGTGTGTGCGTGCGTGCGTGCGTGCGTGCGTGCGTGCGTGCGTGCGTGCGTGCATGTGCGTGTGCGCGTGTGCGCGTGTGTGCCTGTGTGCCTGTGTGCCTGTGTGCCTGTGTGCCTGTGTGCCTGTGTGCCTGTGTGCCTGTGTGCCTGGGTGCCTGGGTGCCTGTGTGCGCGGGTGCGCGGGTGCGCGGGTGCGCGGGTGCGCGGGTGCGCGTGTGCGCGTGTGCGCGTGTGCGCGTGTGCGCGTGTGCGCGTGTGCGCGTGTGCGCGTGTGCGCGTGTGCGCGTGTGCGCGTGTGCGCGTGTGCGCGTGTGCGCGGTTGCGAGTGTGCGAGTGTGCGAGTGTGCGTGTGTGCGTGTGTGCGTGTGTGCGTGTGTGCGTGTGTGCGAGTGTGCGTGTGTGCGTGTGTGCGTGTGTGCGTGTGTGCGTGTGTGCGTGTGTGCGTGTGTGTGTGTGTGCGTGTGGGTGCGTTTGAGGAGCAGTACAACAAGCAGGTGCATGTGTGTGTGTGGGTGTATGTGCGAGCGAGTGCATCCGCGTGCATCTGTGTAACATAAACGCATGCTACACAATACTCTGGCCACTGTTAGATTGCTGTAACATTCTGGTAACATTGTTACCAGATCCGTACACCCCTTACTTGTGCTGTGCCGTCCCAGAAGTCACTTGCAACTCGCCACTGTGCCCCACTTGCTACTCCTCCCCCTCACCGCTCCTCCCCCTCACCGCTCCTCCCCCTCACCGCTCCTCCCCCTCACCGCTCCTCCCCCTCACCGCTCCTCCCCCTTACCGCTCCTCCCCCTCACCGCTCCTCCCCCTCACCGCTCCTCCCCCTCACCGCTCCTCCCCCTCACCGCTCCTCCCCCTCACCGCTCCTCCCCCTCACCGCTCCTCCCCCTCACCGCTCCCCCCCCTCACCGCTCCTCCCCTCACCGCTCCTCCCCCTCACCACCCCTCCCCCTCACCACCCCTCCCCCTCACCGCCCCTCTATCTCAGCTCACATGGACCATTCCGGACGCGGAGCTACAGAGGGCGATGCGCCAGGCAGTCATATCAAGGCGCCATGATGCACAAACGCCCCCTAACCCTTCTCCTCCCCCTCACCGCCCCTCTATCTCAGCTCACATGGACCATTCCGGACTCAGATCAGAGCTGCAGAAGGTGGTGCGCCAGGCTGTCATCCACCAGGTGCTGTGATGCACTAACCCTCCCATCCCCACCTCCATTCCCCCCCAGCCACCACCCACTCCTCTCTGCGCCCCAACCAGCTCACATGGGCCATTCCAGACGCGGAGCTACAGAAGGCGGTTCGCCAGGCTGTCATGGGAAGACTTGTTGATGCATTATCCCCTCCCCCTCTCCTCTATGCCGTTCTTCTCCCCTCTACCGCAGCTCACATGGACCATTCCAGACGCGGACGGAGCTACAGAAGGTGGTGCGCCAGGCTGTCAGGGCAAGACCGCCTTGACGCGTACCCCCCTTTCCCTCCACCCCACTCCCCTCCGCGCCCCAACCAGCTCACATGGACCATCCCAGACGCAGAGCTACAGAAGGTGGTGCGCCAGGCTGTCATCGACCAGGTGCTGCCTGCCTACCGTGACATGCTCAAGCGCTACGGGTGAGTGAACGGTGCTCAGAGGTCCTGTGCGGTGCTGTTGTGGCTGATGCTTGGGGTTGATGGCAGTCATCGACCAGGTGCTGCCTGCCTACCGTGACATGCTCAAGCGCTACGGGTGAGTGAACGGTGCTCAGAGGTCCTGTGCGGTGCTGTTGTGGCTGATGCTTGGGGGTGATGGCAGTCATCGACCAGGTGCTGCCTGCCTACCGTGACATGCTCAAGCGCTACGGGTGAGTGAACGGTGCTCAGAGGTCCTGTGCGGTGCTGTTGTGGCTGATGCTTGGGGTTGATGGCAGTCATCGACCAGGTGCTGCCGGCCTACCGTGACATGCTCAAGCGCTACGGGTGAGTGAACGGTGCTCAGAGGTCCTGTGCGGTGCTGTTGTGGCTGATGCTTGGGGGTGATGGCAGTCATCGACCAGGTGCTGCCTGCCTACCGTGACATGCTCAAGCGCTACGGGTGAGTGAACGGTGCTCAGAGGTCCTGTGCGGTGCTGTTGTGGCTGATGCTTGGGGGTGATGGCAGTCATCGACCAGGTGCTGCCTGCCTACCGTGACATGCTCAAGCGCTACGGGTGAGTGAACGGTGCTCAGAGGTCCTGTGCGGTGCTGTTGTGGCTGATGCTTGGGGGTGATGGCAGTCATCGACCAGGTGCTGCCTGCCTACCGTGACATGCTCAAGCGCTACGGGTGAGTGAACGGTGCTCAGAGGTCCTGTGCGGTGCTGTTGTGGCTGATGCTTGGGGGTGATGGCAGTCATCGACCAGGTGCTGCCTGCCTACCGTGACATGCTCAAGCGCTACGGGTGAGTGAACGGTGCTCAGAGGTCCTGTGCGGTGCTGTTGTGGCTGATGCTTGGGGTTGATGGCAGTCATCGACCAGGTGCTGCCGGCCTACCGTGACATGCTCAAGCGCTACGGGTGAGTGAACGGTGCTCAGAGGTCCTGTGCGGTGCTGTTGTGGCTGATGCTTGGGGTTGATGGCAGTCATCGACCAGGTGCTGCCTGCCTACCGTGACATGCTCAAGCGCTACGGGTGAGTGAACGGTGCTCAGAGGTCCTGTGCGGTGCTGTTGTGGCTGATGCTTGGGGTTGATGGCAGTCATCGACCAGGTGCTGCCGGCCTACCGTGACATGCTCATGCGCTACGGGTGAGCGGTGCTCTGCGATGCCCATATGTGCTGATTGGTGCCGAGGGGGGTGACGGGTGGTGTGGTTATGGGTGCTGTGCGGTGCTGCTGGGACTCTTATGCATATAGATAGAAAGGTGTGATGGCAGTCATCGACCAGGTGCTGCCTGCCTACCGCGACACGGGTGAGTGGTGCTCAGGGATGCTGTGTGGTGGTGAGGGACGCCGTGTGCTGCTGTTGTTGCTACAAAACGAAGGTACGGTAATTGCAGCCGCAAGGGTGATTGATCCTCACCGCCTTCACACGATGTTGCATAATTGCCATGCTTCAAGAAATTTGTCCATTGTGCCAACACCATCCCTGATGGACGCGTTTGGACTCTCGCCGACCACTTCAAACACCACCTGGTCACTCTTCCTCTCTCCCCTCCCCTCCCCTCCCCTCTCGTCCCCCCATCCCCCCTCCCCCTTACTCCCCCTCCTTTCCCCCCCTCCGTCTCCCCTCAGCCCGGTGGTGGATGCGCTGAAGAATCTCGCCAAGCACGTCAAGTATCAGCCGGAGGACATCGAGCGTCTCATCCGGCAGCTCTTTGAGGGCCGCCAGGTGGTAGGCGAGGCCAGCAAGGGCAAGGCCTCGCTGCTCAAGTAGACGTGTTTGGTTCGAACATGCTGTGTGATGTCCGTTGAAATTGAGAGTGTGCATGTAGAAAGCGGATTTTTCTTTCGTGTAAAGACCTAACAAATGTATGGATTTTTGTCTGGATGTTACGTGCTTGTATTCTACCAAAATAGTTATTTTCTCTTGTGTTTTCAGCTTCCAGAACAAAGTGACATGTACCGTTCTCATAAAAGCGTATTTTCTTTTGCGTAGAAACGGGTGTGAGTCTCTGGGAGAGGCTGTGTGATGGGGCAGTCTCAATTTTGGCCTTGGTTGGGGCTGTCCCGTCTGAGGTTTCTCATTCGCCAAAATAAACCACACTAGCGCCGCATTGGTTGTCATTTTCGTAACCTCTCCATTTCATCCTCGGGCAGCCACGATCAGCCCATCCCGGTTTGAAAGGCTGACCATGGCAACTTCGCCGCCAGTAGGACGGTGCGCCACGCGATGTTTGCGACTCGATCCCTGGTTTGGGTTTGCAGCCTCGGGGGTCTGGAATCTTCCAAACCTGTTGAGAGCAAGTGCAATTCGTGTTTACCAAAACCAAACTTGTTGTCTCTAGGTATCCCAAACCTTGTTGATTGGCCGACGCGGGGGCCGCAACCGGTTGCGGTCTTGTATGGCTCCTCCATCCAAACGTAGAGACGACGACGATAAGCTGATGGGCCAGGGCGAGCAATGTACCAGGGCGTGAAGTATGGCTTTTGGGGGTTGCGAAGGGCTTGAGAATTGAGACTCATACTCGTGAAAAATGTTCAACCCGTTTCAAATCTACCTGCACCGTACTCTATAGCCCAATGACACAACTGGGGTCAGAAACATATCGAATGGGTCAGAAAAATATCGAATGCTGCTGCATTCACCAATCGTTGTTTCCAAAACCAATCGAGCTCCCCCCCCCCCCCCCCCCAGCCCCCCTCTCATCGTCAGCCCCATCCCCAGCAATTTCGGCTGTAATGTGTGCCACCCTGCTGTGTGGTGTGGTGGAGCAGTGCCTGCGGCAGCGGCAGCGGCAGCACCCACCCACTTACCGACATAGTTGCCTTCGCGACATCTTGATTCTTTAGCCACCCGTCGCTCGCACATCCTAGGACCGTATGATAAGTGACGCGTCGACGCTCCGCCCACCACTTAAATGACGAACGTTTGCTTATCAGGCGCCTTATCTGAACCGAACTTCGCTTCGAGCAAGCCGCGACCGATACTCCAATCTGCGCCGATTGAGGCCCAAATTGAGCGAGAATTCCCGACGCTTCAACCTCCAAACTTTTAGGACACAAAGGGTTTTCTCGGAAGATAAAACTGCCTCTCACTTGTCAAAATTACCGGATCTCATCAGAGTTGGGTCTTAGCGACGTGTCATCATGACGTCAGCGACGGGAAGGCGGCGAACGAAGGCCGCGGTTGGCGCGGCCCTCCTGCTGGTGCTCCTCGCCAGCACCTTCGTGGAAACCGCGGTCGCGGTGAGCCGGAAGGACGTGCGGCTCGCGCTGCAGAAGATTCGGCGAAACCCGCGCCTTCAACGTCGGAACTTCAAAAAGTTCTTTCAAAAGTTCGGTAAGTACTAGCATTTTGCTAATGTTACCCCACGATATCATCTTATTAGACTCTCAGTGACGATGCGCGGGCGCCAGCCGGACGAGAAGCATCCACGTCGCCTCAATCCACCGACAACTTGCATCACCACCTCCCAGCCCCCAACCCCCCGCTCCCCTAATCTCCCTGTCGCTTTCGCCTCGTTTCCCGTTTATGTTCCCCCCATTCTACCCTCGTGTTCCCCTCGTTTTCCCCGGAATCTCCCTCGTTCTCCCCTCATCTTCCTCTCGCGTCCCCCTGGTGTCCTATTCACCTTCCCCCCATAATCGCTTGATGTTCCCCTGATGTTCCCCCATTTCCCATTTCCCCCCATGTCCCTCACGTTCCTCTGCCATGCTTCCCCATTCTCTCAGCACAGCTGCCCTCTCTCACGTACACGCCCTGACCACTGCTGATGTAAAGGACTCTCCTCTACTTTGCAGGAACTGGGAATTGTTCTAAGCAATAGAGCACACTCTTGGCTTTCCAAGGAGCCGTAGAACACGTAATTCGCCCAAGTATCGGCTGAGATACGGCTTTCAACGTGCTAGGTAGTGCTCTAAGATTGAAGGATAGAAAGTCTCTGGATTTTGTGTCGAGTTGAACTGTGTATAGAAAACTCTGATTTTCAGTATATCATGCATACAAAGCAATCACAATATATAGCTACTCAAAACATCGAGTCGCGCATGTAACATACGAGATGCATCGAGAACATTCGCGTAACAATTCGAAGGGGTGAAATTCGGCACCCGAATTTCACCGAACCGAATTCTTCCTTAGTCTCGATCCTTCTTGTGTTGCCATGTGGCACCAATTGAGTGGGTCTTCCGAAGTCAACCCACACACTTCGTGAAACCTGCAGCTCTCTCAAGCGGTGAGCACCGAAACACATTCGGTGGGTTGGGGGCATATCAATTGCCCCACCACCGTTTGCTTCTAACTCACGCGACCTCCAACAACTGCCACACTACACCACACCGCACCTACAGCCCTGCCTTCATGCGTCCCTCGCCCGATCCATCGCTCTAGACAAACACGACCCCCTTCCATTCGTCTCCTCCCACTCCCGTCCGCGCTTGTCCCCTCACGCTCTTCCTCCCCACCAACCCTTACACCATGCACACAGCCTATTCAGCTGGCTACACCCTTCCATTCTTTGCACTTCTTGGTCCAAACAACATTGCCCTTTTGTTCTCCTTCTTTCCCCTCCTCTCTCCCCCTCGTGCAGTGCTCCTAGCCATGAACCAGAAGGGCCCCATCACGCTCTTCCTCCCCACGGACCCCTACACCATGTACACGGCCTACTCAGCTGGCTACACTGCTCAAGACTTCGCCACTCTCGGCAAGAACAACATGATTCCCGAGCACCATCCGTACAAGGACTTTGTGCATGATGCTGCGGGTACAACCTACACCACAGTGCTGGGCGAGAAGGTGAAGAAGTGGAATGGTAAGCGCACAAAATTGGTGGCTTTGCAGGCAGCCAAGGGCCTGCCTAGTCTTGTTATATGGCCCAACATGTTCCAAGGGGATACTCTCGTGATTCACCTCGTGTCCCTAGCTTTGATTCCGTCATCCATGTGATACTATGTGATGTAACAATTGTCTGTCTGTATTTTAGCTATGTGTAGCATGAGGGCATGTTCCTACGGCCCCTTATCAGGGACACCTCGTATCAGCTTCGCATTTTTGCCTGGTAAAATTCGCGAAAGTTTTTGGGTTTAGGGAAATTTCAGTGTGTTGTGACGCGAGCCTGATAAGAGGTTGGCCTGATAAGGGGCCGTAGGAACAGTCATTCTAAAATGTGAGATACCGAATGGCCAATAGCATACTTTTGCCCACATGGCTTGCATGGAAAGGTAATCCCGCACAATTGTCTTACAGGTGCGCAAACTGCTCGCTAGTAACGGCCCCACCTTCCACACCGGATAGAGGTGCTCACTGCATAGGCATACGGTACCTCCGTTTTTAGGAAGGTAAGCAGCCTAAAGTGCATGCATCCCCCTGTCACAATCTCATTCCTGGCATCCTGAGCTATTTTCTCATGATAGCTCAATTGCAGTAAAGAGAAGGAAAGGGAAATTCCTTAGTGTAGCCCCTATGAAGTCTGTACAAATATGTGGGCAATTCTCACATGTAATTTGTTTATATGAAGTGGTCCATCGCTAGAAGAACAGACAATACAGTAGCCCTTTGGCTCCAGCAATGCAACATTTTCGCGTCGGTATTGGCCCAAATACCGACGCGAGATCACGTCGAGCGAGTCGCGCAATTGACGACGACATTTATCAAGCCGCGGTGGGTGGTGAAGAGGCGCTAATGGCAAGATTGTATTGGTCAAAGACTCTCCAGTTGCCTTGTAATTGGATGATCATCCCCATCAGGAACCAACCATGTTCGCGCGACTCGAATTTGTTGGGGCAGGATGTACACAGCCGCCATGTCGGGAAGAAGAGCTGAACTGAACTTGGCTCTGGTTGGGAATCTCGGCGTTGGTGGATTGGGGAGAAGATTGACAAAGATACACATCTTCAACGTACTGAAACGTTTTAGAACCAACCAAAACTTTAACTACCGTACTTGATCTCGATTCGGGGGTTCAAAGCCTGCTCTTGATCGGGGCTTCCCCGTCTCCCTTCTCACCCGCACCTCGATAGGGTGTTGGCAGTGGATCTGGACAGGGTAGTCTGTCCTTAGCCCCCCTCTCACGCATCGTGTTTCCTTCATCGAAACGTCCGGCAGCGATTTCAGTGAAAAGAGGGCGCGACATCCTGACAGCTTCACTTCCGCTTCTAGTTGCAGTGCAGACGATCTTGCAGCGTATTACTCACTCTCGTCTCATATCTCAGGGTAGCAGCTTTAGCGTAGCAGCGATCGATCCGTACCCTCCACGCTTGCGACGTTACCCATCCCTATCAACTACCTTTCCCACGACAATCCCACACCGTCCGATCCGCAAATTGACGGTCAGTCCCAGCTGAATGGCGTCCAGGACCGTGCCCAGATCAAGCCGTCGTCGCGGCGATCAACCACGTCATCACAACTTCACCTCACCGCTTTTCATCCTCCTCCCCCTCGCGCTCTTGGCGGCTAGCGCGTTACCGCAGGCGCGAGCGGTGACGCGGAAGGACTTTGCGCGCGCGGTCAACAAGCTCGGCACATACGCCGGCATCCTGTTTTACTCGCCGGGTTACAAGCTCGAGCAACTCCGTAAGTCACAAGCTTGTAAATAGATTGCTTCGCGAGTCGCGCTGCGTTTAAGAAGAGCATGTGACCCGTAAGAGCTGGGTGCGGGTTCAACAAGGTAGGTACACCGACATTCTGCCCTAATCGGCCGGCTTCACGCTCCAGAAACTCCGAAAGTCGTCGGTTTTACGCTCTCAATCGATTCTGTAAATCGCCAGACTGTCAAGTATGTATTGACAGCTGCGCATGACTTCGCGGGGACAAAGCACGTGACCCGTAGAAATTGGGCGCTCGCTTGAACTAGGTCGCAGATTACGCGAAATTAATCGCAATTTGTCAGATAAAATGCTAGAGCTATTGTACTACAAGCTCGAGCAACTTCACGTCATTCGGTTAAACGGACACAAGACGTACTACGTAGTATCGTTACACGCTGAAATGCAGCTCATAATTCCGTGTATTGCAAGGTTCGAAGGCTCGTTCCCTTTCGTTCAAGCACAACGCAGCAAACCGCGCGTTCCTGCGGCTTTCTCTTTGCGCATCCACAGAGCATATGACAGTCTTACTTCCGCATAGTTGCGCTTTCTGCCGCTTGAACTTTCTGCTCCAATTCACGTTTTGTCCTTCCCTTGCCTCTCTTCGCTCTGTCTCGCTCTTCTTTTCCTTTCCCTCTATCTGCCGTCATCCTCTTCTTTTCAGTGATGGAGGCTCGTGGTGTCAAGGGGCCCGTTACCGCGCTTCTTCCTGTTCGCGGGTATCTCGCCTACACTCGCTCGCACCGGATGGGCAAGGCGAAACTTCGCAAGGTTCGGCGTTACCACTTTCTCAACGGGACGCACAGTTACGAAGATTTGCAAGGCTTGATGCGGTACAGTAAGGTCACTACCATTAACGGGCTGACCATAACGAAGATGAACAGCAACAAATGGCCGCTGGTGTGGCTGCAAGGGGCGTCTGGTCCTCCGGCCGTGATTATAGAGAAAAACTACTACCGGGGGCTGTCACTCACCATCCACCTCATATCGCGGGTGCTAAAACCGAAGCTGAGATGAGATGAAGAACGGTTCAAGCAAGCATGGGTGGGGGAGGAGGAGGAAGAAAGAAGTTCTGGAAACGTTTGGCAGGACTGCAGGGCTGGAGTGGAAACAGCATGAGAAGATACAGCTTACAACACATTGAAGGTTATCGGGAAGGGTCAGAGGCGCAGGAGGCAAAGGGGCGGCTGGAGATTCCAGCTGAAACTGTTGGGGCAGAGGCGGAGAAAGTAAGGTTAGCAGAGCAGGAGAGGAGAGACGATTGCGGGATCAAAGAGCAAGGGGGCAGCTGAACTAGCTAAGTCTGCAGGATGGAAATTTGGGGGGGAAGACTGCTGGTGGTTGGGTGCATCCCAGTTGAGTAACGGAGCTGCGTTTGCTTCTGAAGGCCACTATTCTGAGCTGTTTCTTTGTGGTCGGCAAGTACCAGCACACTGACTAAGCAGGTGATCAAGTAGAGTAGCAGCAAGTAGGCCGATTGGCAACTATTGACAACTAATGCAGTGTAGGATATGATGGGGCTTTGGATGGGATGGTCCCAATGCCATGCTTCCACCTCGAGAATATAAGCAGAGCTGGATGCAACAATGCACATTGTATTCGTAGGCGAGACATGCATTATTTGGAGTTAAAGTATTGAATGTTTTTTATGATACAAAGTGGTGATCGCAGATGTATTTTGCCAGTTATGTTCATTCATTGCTTCTGTTTATGGAGCAGTGGAGAGGACAGCAGGCTTGTTGAATGGCATTGGGCTCTTTCCTACTCTCTTGTGCACCAGCATTGGCAATACGGTATCCTTCCTTCACTCGCTTCTGATCTGAGCCCTCCTCGCTGCAAATGCAACACACCCCTCCGTTGCTCACACTCCGCCTCAGCCGTCCTGTGTTGAACACTTTGCTGTCTCCACTTCGTGCAAGTGGATCTCCTCCTCATCAACCCCCATGCTCATCAACCCCCATGCTCATCAACCTCCATCCTCATCAACCCCCATCCTCATCAACCCCCATCCTCGTTAACACGACTGAGAGAGAGAAGTTGAATCAACTTCATATTCATTGGTTCATGCTGTTACGAATAGTTATTATTGAAACACTATTGTGCACTCCTCACCGCAGCAATCGAAGCACGCACTACCGAGAATGATGGCGAAAGGGCGGAAGAGACGAGCGGCTGGGGAGCCTTCCGCGAGGACCAAAGGGGGGAAGAAGAAGAAATTGAGGAGGCCATTGAGGCCGAACCTCCTGTTGTTCCTCTTGGTCGTCCTCCGCGCCGCCCTGCACCCGCACTGCCCCCACCTGACATCCCGCCGGGAAGTGACCCTTGGGACACCATCGATTGGGAGAACGAGCCGTCAACCCCGCGACGCACCGTCTACGGGCCTGCCCCCGAGCCGCGCGAACCAACATTCTTCCCGGGAACCATCCCTGGAACCAATATTCCCCTCTCCGTTATGCTTGACAGGGAATTCCTCGCGCTAATGTTAACAACGGCGAACGGAGAAGAAGAAGCAGAAGAAGCAGCGGCGACACCTGCTCCAGCACCTGATGAGGATCATGCAGAAGCACTCGCGCGCTACATGCGCACCTCCGGATTCCGCGCTGACGATGCCCTCTGGCACCAGCGCCTAGGTCATCCCTCGCGCGTAACTCGCAGAACTGCATCGACGCCGGCGTATTTGCGCCTGGCGCACTTCTGCGCCCTGATGGCACCGAAGTAAGGGGCGCGACACATCCGCGCAACTGCACCATCTGCCCCGAAGCCGCGTTGAGCCACCGGCCGTTCCCCCTGCTAGAGCCCGGAACCAACCGCTACACCAAACTGGAGAAGGTGTACAGCGACTTCCTCAACGTGGGACACTGCGGCATAAACGACGAACTCTACACGCTCACCTTCGTCGACGCCGGAACGCGCTACGTGTGGGTCGTGAACGTGGAGGCGCGCAGCAGAGCATACGAAGCATTCCGCCTGTGGCTGGCGCACGCGCAACGGCAATCCGGGGAGAAGTTGAAGATCTGGCAGTCTGACGGTGCAGCGGAATTCAGGAGCAAGGAGCTGCAGGATTACCTTGCGCAGAAGGGAATTGAGCATCACATCTCCCTCCCCTACGCGCACCAGCAGCAGGGCGTAGCCGAGCACACAAATCGAACCCTCATGACGAAGGGGCGGGCGCTGATGAAGCAGTCGAAGCTTCCGCCGACCTACTTGACCTACGCAATGCACCACGCCGTGCGGGTGCACAATCTGCTGTCAACCACCGCGATCATCGGCAACTCCTCACCGCATGTGAAGTGGACGGGGAGGAAGGGCGACACCGTGTGGGGATGCATGGTGCAGTACCGGTTGCCGACATCAACCATCGGGAAGTTTACTAGCCGCGCGCGCTGGGGGATCCACCTCGGCATCAGCCACGAGCACAAGGCATGGCTCGTTCTGGACCTCTTGAGCCAGAAAATCAAGAACGCGCGCGACGTCATCTTCTACGAGCGGCTCTTCCTTCGGCAATTCCGCGAAGACGAGCAGGCGAACGCGAACCGCGTCTACGCCAACGACGGCCACAGCTACGCCTCACCTGAAGACGAAGCCGCAGCAACAATTCTGGAGCAGGACCCCAGAGGCGAGTTCACGAGAGGCGATCGCAACGACGACGACGACAATTCTCCTGGAGGAGGAGCAGGCGGAAGCGGAGGCGGAAGCGGAAGCGGAGGCGGAAGCGGAGGCGAAAGCAGAGGCGGACGCGGAGGCGGAAGCAGAGGCGGAAGCGGCGGAGGCGCAGCACCACCACCAGCACCACCTGAACCAGAAAGCGACGATGACGATGTGCAGGAAGTCATCCCGCAGCACCGCCACAACAGCACCATCTCTGCACTTCAACTTCTCGGGCTCCACACCGCCACCTCAACGGCGCCACGTGTCATCGAGCCGAAGAACCCTCGCCAAGCACTCACAGGACCACACAGCAAGGAATGGCGCGAGGCGATGGATGCGGAAATCAAGGCACTTGAGTCCCGCGATACCTGGGTGCTCGTCGATCGAGCAGCAATCAAGGGGAGAAGGATCCTCTCCGGAAAATGGGTCTTCCGCGTAAAGACTGCAACTGACGGGACAATCGAGCGATTCAAGGCGCGCTGGGTAGTGCGCGGCTACGATCAGAGGCACGGCATTGACTTCGACCAGACGTTTGCACCGGTCAGCCGCCACACCTCCGTCCGGATTCTTCTCGCCATCGCTGCAGCACGACACCGCTCCGACAAATCGACATGAAGAACGCGTTCCTGTACGCGTTAGTAGATGCACTGATCTACGTGGAGCAGCCGCACACATACGGCGAAGGGGATTCACGTGTCTGCCAGCTGAGAAAATCCCTTTACGGGATCAAACAGGCGCCGAGACTCTGGCAGCAGTACCTGCACAACATACTGCTTGAGATCGGGTTCAAGCAGTTGCCTCACGATCCTGGGATGTATCGCCACGATTTCCGCGGCGAATACATCCTACTCACGGTCTACGTCGACGACCTCCTCTACACAGGGTCAAGCAACGAGTTGCTTGAACACTTCAAGAAAAACCTCGCAGGACGCGTCGACATAACCTGCAACCATGACGTGAAGCAGTTCCTCGGGCTCAACATCACCTACTCACCGGAAGCCATTCATCTCTCAGCAGCCAAGTACGCAGAGGAGCTTAGCAAGCACTTCAACATTGCGCCTGCACCACTCTCCACCCCTTACCGCACTCCAGGACCCAACCACAAGTCTGACAACAAAGCCCTGTCCCCTGCTGGACTTCACACCTATCAGCAGCAGTTGGGATGCCTGCTCTTTGCATCTGTTACCTGCAGGCCCGACCTCTCCTACATCGCGAGCCAGTTGGCTCAGTACTCTCGCAAACCAACGGCTGAGAATCTGCTAGATCTCCAGTGGGCACTTCAGTTCTTCATCTCCACGCCCAATGTTGGGCTCTGCTACTCTACCATCCCAACCTCGTCCTTCAACCTCATCGGCTACGTGGACGCTGATCACGCTGCTGACCCCGACAATCGACGGTCCAGGACATGCTTCCTTTTCCGCCTCGAGCCCAGCGGCCCCGTCTCCTGGAATTCACAGAAGCAGGAGCTGGTTGCCCTGTCATCAGCGGAAGCTGAATTCATCGCAGCAACAGCAGCCGTTCGCGAAGGCCTCTACCTTCAGGAGCTGCTGCAGGAGGCGAAAATTCCAGCCTCGGCTAACTTTCGTCTGCACTGCGACAATCAGAGCGCGATCAGGATCGCGAACAAGCCGGAATTCGTCAACCGCACCAAACACATCGCGCTGCGGTACTTCTTCGTTAAGGACGAAGTTGACAAGGGCAAGGTTGTCCTATGGGTGACATGGCAGCTGACTTCCTCACAAAGAAGCTGTCACGTCAGCAGTATCAGCACTGCTCCGAACTCAACGGGGTAGTCAAGCGGGTCAAGACTCGCTACGGCCAGGAGTGAAGGGGGGTGTTACGAATAGTGATTATTGAAACACTACTGTGCACTCCTCACCGCAGCAATCGAAGCACGCACTACCGAGAATGAAGGCGAAAGGGCGGAAGAGACGCGAAGGGTCACATGGTTACGAAAGCATCTGGACCGTCGGGCAGACAACATCAGGCAGCAGAAGTGGCAAGGATTCTGCCCGGACAGTTTCGTAACTGTCTGGAGTCACACGGTTGGATTTCGGTGTAATAAGGGAATGTACCCCTTAGAGTACATTGCTAGCAGGTCGTTTGGTATTCCCTTGTAATCTTATTTATAGTGCTGTATTTGCATGTTTTAAATTATCTCAAGCATTTACATTCACTCTGCTATTGAGGTCAAGGGCCCACCACCACTACTCAGTTGTGTGCGAACCTTCCTGAGGTGATGATCAACTTCTGATCGCAACACATGCAATGATGTACCGTACAATGAACCAGGGCTGACGTTTTGATTTTGACCCCCCCTGAATCCCCCTACATTTTCTTTCCCCTCTGATGGTACTTCGGCCAGATTTTGGCCAGTCTGATTGCTGCTCAGTCTCCAAGAAAGCGTCTCTATGTTCATTCAGTGTTGGCAAGCTAGAATCAGTGTCTACCAAAAAAAAAAAAACAATCGCCGTAAGTGACACAAGATCCCCGTTACAACACTAGTACATCAACTACTATCTGGCAGACATGCTACACTACACATTCCTCTAGTGAAGGGGCTTGTCAATGTGGTAAGTCTCTTCCCCCTCCTCCTCGCCACCGGACAGGAAGGGGTTGTCGTCTTCGTCAGAGTAATCTCGGGGTGGGGACTCTTCGATCTCTGGATCCAAAACCCGCTCATCTCCATCATCGTCGGACTCCGCGTACTCCTCCTCCTCTTGCATCAGCTCGCTGGGTCCCGCCTCTTCCTCCTCCGGTTCCTTCCCTTTGCGCTTCCGCTCATCCGCAGGGAAAACGACACTCTGCGCCGGGCGCCTCTTCTTGAGGCTCTGTCCAGCACCCCAGGCCAGTCCATCTCGTACTCCAGCAATGAAATCTGCATCAACTCTGCCAGCCGGGCGTTGCACAACGACCCACAGGCCCACGATTTGATGGCTTTCTGGCGCGAGAACCCCCTCTCGCACTCCACGGTTGATAGCGGCAGAACTGCCAGCGCCTGCCACAGCAGCAGCAAGCTGGGCCAGTGCCTGCCAAACAAAAGGGGGGAAACACGGATAAGCAAACCCCGCAGGCAGAGGGGTAATAACAGTCGCACACGCTTAGCAGTGTGATTAACCTTATCGCGTCGCCGCTTGCCACGAAGTTTGCCAGGCCTTGCACGAAGGACTCCTCCTCGTGGTGCGTCTCCATGATGGGGCACCAACTTGCGAGCTCCCGCGAGGCTGACTTGATGTCAAACCCCGGGAGCTTGTTCTTGAACAGCGCGCTGCAGCCAGTCAGCCTATCCTGGCACTTGTGTTCGTGGGCGTTCTTGCTCTTCGACCACTTCGAGGCACGAAACAGCTTCGACGGACCCCTCCCCCGCAGATCGTCCAGTCCAAAGAGCAGCGTGTCGACGCAGTCCTTCGCGAATTTGCACCCAAGTTTCACACAGTTGTTGTAGTCGCTCTTGTAGATGTGGCCCTTGATTGTCCGCTCGTGCAGGGTCTACGTGTGGTTAATCGACCGCCCTTCGTTGTCCACGCCACGCACGCGCACCTTTTGGCCCGCCCGCTTCCCATACAGCGTCATGAACTTCGGCAGCCACCCGTTGCCAGTTCCACCGAAGACGACCTTGGTGTCGAGGGTAACTGTGCGCGAGGTCGTTGGTGACCGACTCGACGGTCTTCGCCACCTCGGTGACGCCCACCTGCTCATAAACAATAGAGACGGTTAGAAGATGCTGGTACTTGGCAAACACAGGCAATCACATGTTTGAGGCTCACCTGGCGCTTCTGGAATGAACGGTTGAGGACGTTCATGTCGCCGAGGATGTCAGCGAGGAGGCAGAACTGGAACTTGTACGACGTCACCACCTCGTACATGTCATGCTCTTTCTCGTGACGGAGCACAAACGTGGCTCCGAGCACCTTGCATAGTCGCTTCACCGCGTCTCCCCTCAACAACCAGCGCACACTGTGGATGCCCTGGACCTCAAGGTTCATGATGTAGATGATGCGCTGCAGGTACTTGAACCTCTGGCTCAAGCGGCTTGAGCTGCCGAGGCGTTCCGCCAGCGTCTGCACCACTGTCTCCCCATCGCAAGATCCGGATAAGCCGTCGCCACATCTTTCACCGCTAATGCCTCCCTGCAAGCTGCAAGTAAATGCAAACAACATGGTTAGCAACCAACCATGTGAATAACAATCTGAAGGAGCTAACATCCGGGATGGTCTCACCTGTGTGCGATGCACTGGATTGACACCAGATGCGGCACATGTTCCCGAAGCCGAGTCACGAGGCCGTTGTCGCATCCGATCATAACCGAGGCTCCGTCCGTGCTGATGCCAACCACCTTGTTGATGTCAATGTTGGTAGTGTGCAGGTGGTTCAGCAAAAACGCCAGAAGCGAGGCTGCATCACACTTCTCAACAATCAGAAGGGTTAGATACTCGGTAACGACACGACGCTTGCGCAAGAAAGCGATGTACACAATCATATGTTTCCCGCGAGTCCTGTCAGTGCTCTCATCTGTGCTCAAGCCGAGGAAGGGCGACGATTCGATGTACTGCATCTGCGTCTGAGTCAGGTAGGTGATGAGGCAGTGCACCATTGGCTGGAACCCGTATCTGCAAACCAGTGGAACAAAGCTCATTCAGTAATAAAACAATCGATTGAATGAGCTTGCGCACAAAGTAAAATATATCACACATTCCTCGTCAGGTAAACCCCGTAGGATTGTTTCAGGATGTCGGGGGTGTCCTGCTTAGCGAGATGCCGCATCAGTTTCGGGAACACGCTGATGGGCGCGTCTTGTTGGCACAGAAATTGCACCGACCTCATCAGCCACACCACCCGCCGTCCCTCCACATCCGCGTTTATGAAACGGTCTAATGGCCTCCACAATCTCCGCCTGTCGCTGCATCGCCTCCTTGTGTATGGACGTGTTCTTGTAGATGCGCATCGTCTGCGTCTGCAAGTCTCGTCTGCCGTCTCCAGAACCATAATACTTCGTAGTCTCCTTGCTGTACGAGAAACACACGCTGCACTTCAGACTGGGGCCACCATCTTTGGCGCGAAGCAGGACAAGCCATGGGAACTTGGGCAACCACTGACTCTCATACTTCAAACTTGCCTCAATGTAGCTTTGACCCGGCCTTTGACAGCAGGGGTGATTTTGTGTCATCGCGAACAGAGATCTCCTCAGGTGCGGGCTCCTCCTCGGCCTCTGGTGGTGGCACGCGCACACCGCCAAACGTAAGCGTGCTCTGCTGGAACTTTCCTCGGAGGTGAGTAGTGCGCAGATTCTTGGTAGAACGTCCCTCAGACGCGGGAGCGGCAGCGTAATCGCCGCTGCTACCAACGGCTGAGGGCGGGGCTTTACTAGAAGACGAGATGGTCGGAGGGAGAGTAAACGCCGCATGTGCATGCTCTACAGTGGGGACAGGTTGTGAGCCTTTGCTGGACGACGCGACGTTGTGAAATCTGTTATGTGATGCTATCATTTGCATTCACGTCTGTCTGCCTCCCATCATATGTCTTGTGCATTGCATGCGTGGTGTGAGCGTGTGCAAGAATTGTGTTTGGTGTGGTTTGGATTTTCTGAGTGCGTGTGAATGTCATTTGGCTTGGGCAGATATCTGAAGTGACTCCTCTGCTCAAGAGCTTTCCGACGAACCAAGAATCGTCGCGATCGGAGCAAGAACGACGAAGTTATGTTCGTTCAAAGTTTTGATTGGGATGCGACGACTTTGGGAAGTTGTGAAGTGACTCAATATGGGGTACAGACTTTTGGGGGTTGGGAAATTCGTCCCCATCACTGTAGATGCTGCCAAGTGGTTGGGAGAAACCAAATTGGGTTGGCAAGTGTGGCCAACTTGGGTGAGGTGGATTGTGGAGGTTGGGAATGTGACAAATGTCAAAGTTGGGTTGCCTAGAGAGAGGGGAATTGTGTGGCATGGGGTTTCCTTGGTTGGGAACTCTCTTGGGACCTTCCCTCTCGTCCTCCTCACCCCCTCCTACCTGGTTTCTAGCTACTCTAACTTTCTTGTGTGAACTTGTGAGACAATTGTGATTAAGTTTCTATGACAGCATACCCCCTAGTGCGCCGAAATTCATAACTCGAGTTATACTCCATATTTTGATACGATTCAAACTGGGAAAGATAGCCACGATCAAGGGCTACAACATATTCGAGTTTGAAAGAATTCTAAAGGTGCGGTATTCGTCGACGATGTTTCTTGTGACGACGACGTTTCTGTCCAGAATAATAGTTGACGATTTTGAGATATTTCGGCCCCTAATCTTCATAGACTCCGTCCTTAGTCTCTAACAAGTGGTATCAGAGCTGATTAAGGACTTTGTGGAGAGTCTGCTGAAGTGTGAAGACCCTCCTAGACCCACCATGGCCTGTGGGCATGCCTAAGTGGAGTTCTAGAGGTTGGATGTGACTTCCGCTAAGGGGAAACTCTGCCGAAATTTCGTTGGCGCCGACACTTGTGAAAATATTGTGGGACTTCGTTGTGGACAGCAAAGGGGGAGCTGGAACATGTGATTGGGAGCAGAGGAAATGAGTCAAGGAAGTGGAGATGCAGCTGAGAAGAGGAATGAGCCGCCACCATCCAAGATCGAGGCATTGGATGGCTCCAACTATGAGGAATGGAGCGGGCGGATGCGGAGTGCGTTTAAGCGCTACAAACTGCTGAAACTTGCGATGGGAGAAGAGAAGATTCCGGAGGAAGGCGACGCCCGCGATCGGTGGATTGAGAAGAGCGCGGTGCTGTACGACCTTATCCTCCAATCGGTCAACAACGACATGTTCCAACACATCAAGGATTTGGTGGAGTTGGATGATCCTGGACCAAAGGCGTGGAAGCTACTGCGCGACGTGATTCAGCCCAACACGCTGCCGATGGTGATTGTGTTGGAGAAGGAGCTGGCTGCCCTCTCCATGGGACCGGGAGATGATGTGAAGCCGGTCCTTGACAAGATCAAGGACACCTATGCGAGGATGGCAGCGGCGGGCAGCAATGTGTCGCAGATGCAGCAGTGCACCAAGATCATCTCGGTGCTCGACAATTCGTGGGATAACTCCATCCCCACCCTCAACGTTCAGCAGGACAAGTGGACGCCTGAGTGGCTACGGCAGCAGATCCTGCAGGAGGACTTCCGCAGGCGCCACACGGGAGGTGGTGCTGCCAACAAAACTGCTGAGGGGTATGGAGCTGCAGGTGGCAGCAGAGGAAGAGGGGGAGGGAGAGGCCGAGGCCGTGGGAGAAGCTTTGGCAGAGGGAGAGGCCAAGGTGACTACAATGAGGGGCATGGGAGCTCTGGTGGCAGGGGGAGCACCCGAATGGAGGGTGCGTGTTGGTACTGCAAGAAGGCTGGACACCCATGGTTCAAGTGTTTCAGCCGGCCTGAAGGATGGGCGCCTCCAGGCATGAAGCCGCCAAGTGGTGAACGTGCACGAGGTGGCGCTGTGCAAGGTTCAGGTGCACAAGGTGTTGGTGCACAAGGTAAAGCCGACCCTGGGATGTTCCTTATGGTTGAGGATGTGAAAGGGAGTGAGGGTGATGTGGGCTCCGTTGGGAAGGTTGTGATGCACCCCCTCACTCACTGGGTGATCGATTCAGGTTGCACAAGTCACATGACCCCACGGGCAGATTTGCTTGATGAGGTGAAGCCCCCTGGAAAGATCAAGTTTGTGGCTGCCGCTTCAGGTGCTTTGTTCCCTGTGATTGGTGTTGGGAATGCCAAAGTAATGGGAGCTAAAGGGGGGCTTATGGGGCTTGGAAATGTGCTGTTGGTTGAAGGTTTGTCCGCTAACCTCCTCTCTGTGCGCCGGCTGCAGAAAAGCAAGGCCAAAGTTACGTTCGGCCCAACCAGCTGCCGTGCAAAGCTTGGGAAGTTGCTGCTGTGGGATTTGGAGGAGAAGAGCAGCTGCATCAAGGACCTATGACAGCTGCCCATCATCCCTTGGAACGGGAAACCACCAGCAACGGCAGCGGCTGCAGCAACGGCTAAGGCAACTGCGGGGGGAGAGGAGACTGCACCAACTGATGGGGCCCTGGATGCAGTCAAGAAGGTGCAGCAGCCACAACAATCACATGGTGAGGTGCTTGCTGGTGTGGATGCAACAGCTGCATGGGCAAAGGCTTCATCTGGGAGTGGTGAGGCCGATTGGGAGACGTGGCACGAGAGGTTGTGTCACATCAACATTCCTATGCTGCAGAAGCTGGTAAAGGATGGGAGCTTGAAGGGGCTGGAGGTGAAGGGGGCAGCAAAGGAGATTGGGAGCTGCCCTACATGCCTTGAAACTAAATTCACCAAGTTTCCCTTCAGCAGCAGCACAGGACCAGCCAAGGCTCCACTTGCGCTTGTGCATATGGACGTGGTGGGCCCCACAAGGGCCCCTTCTCTCTCGAGCAGCCGCTACTTCTTGACCATTGTGGACGACCACACGCGTGCGGTGTGGGTCTACCCTCTGAATACTAAGGGGGAGGTGGCAGTGGCTGTTCTTAAGGAGTGGATGCCGAGAGCTCAAAGGGAGAGCGGACACAAGGTGAAGGTGATCCGCACTGACAACGGGGGAGAATTCATTGGCGCTGATTTTGAGGCGGTGCTGAAGAAGAAGGGGATCCAGCATCAGCTCACGGTGCCCTACAACCCTCAGCAGAACGGAGTGGCTGAGCGGTTCAACCGGACCCTGCAGGAAGGTGCTCGCACTCTTCTTGTGCGTGCAGGGCTGCCGGATCCGTTTTGGGTGACTGCACTGCGGCAGGTCGCTCTTGTGAAGAACCGGGTGTTGGCGACTGTGGGGGACAAGCAGTGGGTCCCCTACACCAAGTGGTATGGGAGTGCGCTGTTAGAATGTAAGAAACAGGAATGGTTGAACTAGCAGGAAGTTGGGTACAAGTAGTGAAACCCTAAAGTGTTGTACCCCATATTGTCTAACCCACTACAGCCTAAACAAGCTATAGCATATAAGTTTGACACACCCCCATAGGCAAAGTGGGGGAGAACAAGAGGTCACAAGACCAGTCAAGAAAAGCAAAGCAAGCTCAGGGTGGATCTCAAGGATACCACACAAATTCCGAGCACAAGCAAGTGGTCACAAGACCAGTTCACATGCAGTTTGATTAAAAGACAAGAGGTACAGTGATCACAACCTAGCAAGTGAAAGCATGCAGGTATATATATAGAGATCACAGTACAAGCAAAGTCAAGACGTGAGCAAGTGAGGGAGAGTAGACACAAGGCCTAGAACAATACAGAAGCGCTGATGGTCACAAGGCTGAAGTGCCTTGGTGAACACGTCAGCAGTGTTGGCCCGAGTGGCCACGTAACGCAGACGGAGCTGACCACGCTGCTGCAGCTCTCGAGCGAGGAAGTAGCGCAGAGCGATGTGCTTCGTTCTGTGCTCCAGTCTGTGCTCCTCACACAAGGCAATGGCTGCCTTGTTGTCGACGTACAGCACTGGAGGAGAACGAGGCTGCTCTCCGAGGTCGGTCAGCAGGTAGGTGAGCCAGCGTAGCTCCTGGGCAGCCATGGCTGTGGCGTAGATCTCAGCCTCACAACTGGAGCTGAGAACAGAGGAAGAGCGAGTAGAACGCCAGGAAACAGAGCCAGAGCCAAGGCTGAAGGTGTAACCCTGAGACGACCGCTGCGTAGCCTGGTCGTCAGCCCAAGAAGCGTCTGAGTGGCCAGTGAGGACAACTCGAGCCCGTCCTCCAAGCACAAGCCCCATGCCCGACGTACTGCACAAGTAGCGCAACACCCTCTTAGCTGCATCCATGTGCTCCTTCCGGTGACGGCCAGGAGCGACATAGCGTGCTAGGATGCTAAGAGGGTAGGCTAGGTCAGGTCGTGTGCAGGTCATCAGGTACATGAGGCAGCCCACAAGCTCTGGATACGGGCCACTCGGCTCTACGGACTCATCCGAAGGCAGAGCTGAGAGCGAGTGACCGGTAGGCAGAGGAGTGGGCTGAGGCGAGGAGTACGTGAAGCGGAAGCGCTGAAGGACCTGCTGCACCATGTGTGACTGAGTCAAGGTGATGGTGCGCTGTGCTCTGTCCCGGGTGATCCGCAAGCCAAGATAGCTTGTCAGCTCACCCAGGTCTGTGCACGTGTGTCTCTTCTGCAGCTCCGACTTCACGTGGGCGAGTGCCTCAGTGTCAGAAGTAGCAAAGACTAAGTCGTCTACGTACACTAGAACGTAGAACGGCGGCAGAGTGGTGTCGGTGCGTAGAAACAGCGACGGGTCAGCAGTAGAAGGAGCAAACCCAAGAGCAGCAAGAGTAGTCCTCAGTGTGTCGTGCCACTCACGTGGCGCCTGGCGGAGACCGTAGACCGGCCGCCGGAGGCTCCACTGGGTACCAGGAGGGAACGACCCAGTGAAGCCAGGTGGGCGGCGCAGCCAGATCTCCTCGTGCAGGGTGCCCTGTAGGAAGGCAGTGCTGAAGTCAAGGCAGTGGAGCTCGTAGTCACGCTGAGCGGCGACGTGCAGCAGAACCCGAAGAGTGGTCATCTTCGGGGTCGGGGAGAAGGTCTGGAAGAAGTCAACTCCCTCTCGCTGACTGAAGCCTCGTGCAACGTAACGCGCCTTGAAGGCAGGCGGAGAACCCGGCGGCCGCTTCACCCTGAAAATCCACATGCCACTGACGATGTTCGCCCCAGGTGGGGGAACCTCATCGACGTAGGTGCCTTTGGACTTCTAGGAAGCCATCTCTGCGTCCATGGCTGTCTGCCACTGAGAGGAGTACTCACCCTCCATCGCCTCTGCGTAGGAGCGTGGGGTCGGGATGTCTGGTGCATCCGGGTCTCCCTCAGGGGCAATCAGCATGGACACGAGATGGGGTAAAGCAGCAGCAAAGCACTCAAACTCCTCCTGTCTGTCCTCAAGGACGTCCGTGCCAAGAGCACACTCACCCCCGACAGACGGAGGACAGACAGACTCAGACTCAGCGACAAGGCTAGCGGCGTAGTCTAGACGACAGGCGGCAGCAAAGTCAACAAGCTCAGCGACTAGAGCAGACGCAGCAGAGGACTCAAAGGTAGGGTCAGTGACAACAGTGGCAAGGAGACGCGCGACAGTAGGACTGGCAGCACGAGTAAGGTCTGACGGCGGGTCGGCAACGTCAGGAAGAGAGGACGCAGGAGGAGACGGCAGAGGGACGCGCTGTGGAGCAGTGGACTGACGCAGGGTCATGTAGTGAGTGCCTAGGACAGGAGGAGGACGCTCACGTGGAGCACGACGACCAGTGCGTGCAGTGCGGACAGGCGACTCTGGACGAGACTCAGAAGACGCAGGACTAGACTCAGGCGACGGAGGACGAGACTCAGGCTCACGACGCTCCGTAAAGCTACCTGTCGGCGCAGTGTAAGGAGAAGGACCAGGCAGTGGAGAGGCAGGCTGTAACTGTGACTGCGACTGGACAGGTGGTGGACTCAGTAGGGGAGGAGAAGGACCAGTAGAGGGCGGGAGACCAAGAACCTGCTGAAGGAGTGGAACGTAGTACGACCTCGGCCGCTCAGCACCTCCAGCTCCAACCCCCTCAGCAGCACCAGTCCCAGCAGCTCCAGTACCTCCAGTACGAGCACCTCCAGAGCCAGCAGCTCCAGCAGCTCCAGCACCAGCAGCACCTCCAGCAACTCCAGCAGCACCAGCACCAGCAACACCTGCAGTACCAGCACTACCTCCAGCAGCTCCAGCAGCACCAGCACCAGCAGCACCAGTACCAGCAGTACCTCCAGCAGCTCCAGTAGCACCAGCACCAGCAGCACCGGTACCAGCAGCACCTCCAACAGCTCCAGTAGCACCAGCACCAGTAGCACCAGTACCAGCAGCACCTGCAGCGCCTGCACTACCTCCAGCAGCTCCAGCAGCACCAGCACCAGCAGCACCAGTACCAGCAGTACCTCCAGCAGCTCCAGCAGCACCTCCAGCAGCTCCAGCAGCACCAGCACCAGCAGCAACAGTACCAGCAGCACCTCCAGCAGCTCCAGCAGCACCAGCACTGCCTCCAGAAGCTCCAGGAGCACCTCCAGCAGCACCAGTAGCACCTGGGTCCGCGACTCGAGGAGCGCCACTCCGGAGACTGCAGTGCCGAGCGTACCACTCGCGGAGCTGCTGGGGAGAGGGCAGCGTCCGCCGAGGAGGGGAAGCACTAGCACCAGCTCCAGCAGCGCTCCGAGCTCTAGAAGCACCTCTCCTGAGGCTGCAGTACTGTAAGTACCACTCACGCAGCTGCTCTGAGGAGAGAGCTCCTCCAGGTGCAGCACTCCCAGGCTCAGCACCCCCAGACTCAGCACCCCCAGTCTCAGCACCCCCAGTCTCAGCACCCCCAGACTCCGCACCCCCAGACTCCGCACCCCCAAGCTCCGCACCCCCAGGCTCCGCACCCCCAGGCTCAGCACCCCTAGCAGGACGAGAGTCGACAGCTACCTCGACAGGGTCAACCGGGTCTACCTGGGACACACCTGAGGGAGCGGCACCCTGAGGAGGGAGGGGGTCTACCATAGCAGCACCTGGCGCGAGGAAGAGAGGCGGGGGAGGGAGCGGGGCAGTGCGGTAGGGGAAGAGGCGGTAGTAGGGCACCGACTCGTCAAAAGTGACGTCCTGAGAGGGCAGGACACGGTGCGAGGTGGCGTGGTAAAACTGCCAACCAGACGCGTCTGGGACAAAGCCAAGGAAGACACAAGGAACAGCGCGGGAGGAGAGCTTGTCCGCAGACGTATCGCGGACAAAAGCTCGAGATCCCCAGACCCGAAAACGCGACGCATCGCCAACCTCCCCCGTCTACAGCAGTGTGGGCGAGGTCTCCGGCAAGGAGACACGGGGCCAGAGGTTGAGCTGATGCGCAGCGTAGCGGACTGCAAACGGCCACAGAAAGTGGGGGGCAGCCGCATGGATCAAGGAGGTACGAGCGACCTCCATGACCAAACCAATGCGGCGCTCAGCAACCCCATTCTGCTGTGGAGAGGCCGGAAGCGTGAACGACTGCTCAATACCGTGCTCCGCACAGTAGGCTGCCAAGAGGTCGGAGGAGAACTCACCACCTCTGTCAGAGTGCAAGCGCAGGACAGGAAAGTCCGAGTGGAAACGCTCGCTGAGCTGGAGACGAGAAGCGCGGATCCAAGGGATCAAAACAGCAGGGACCTCACCCTTGGTGCGCAAGGGGAAGACCGTGGTGTAGCGCGAGTAGTCGTCAACAACGATCAGGAAGTACCTCTCCTGACCCTGTCCACGAACGCGGGCTGGGCCCCACACGTCCATGTGGAGCGTCTGCAAGGGAGCAGTCGTCGGGGGAAACGAGGAGGAGTGAGGAGCGGCGCGCTGTCGCCCCTCGACACAGGGAAGGCAGGGAGGAGCAGGCGAGGGTGGGAGGGGAGGGAGAACCCTGGGAAGACCAGAGACAAGGTACCGTTTGTGCATGGCACGAAGGCGCTGCACTGACGGGTGACCAAGACGGTGGTGCCAAAGAACAGTCTCGTGCGCCAGAGAGCGACACGAGCAGGGGGCAGACAGCTGACCTGACGCAGACGCAGACGCAGCTACCTGAGGGGACTCAGTGGTCAGTGTGTACAGGTCCGACCCCGGCTGCCTAGTGAAGGTAGCCAGGTGACGGCCCGTCCGAGCACACGTGCAGTGTGTCACACGCTCGTAGGCAGGGGTGAACTGGTGGACACCCCCGTCCTGTAGGGCACAGCCTGCCACCAAGTTCGTAGAGAACGAGGGGAGGTGGAGACCTGACAGAGTGCCCGACGGAACCGCAGGACAAGGAAGGACAGTGGAGGAGGTCGCAATGACCGGACCCCCAGAGGGGTCAGCAAGGGAGACAGCAACTGGCCGAGCAAGCTGCTCAAGGGCAGTGCGGTCACGAAAGAAACAGCGAGAAGCTCCTGAGTCTAGAGTGAAGGTGTGCAGTGCCTCAGTGGACTCAGTACCAGGGGGCGCAGACTCACTAGCACCTGGAGCAGCAGCCTCACCAGCACCTGGGGCAGTAGACACGCAAGCACCTAGAGCAGCAGCCTCACCAGCACCTGGGGCAGCAGACACGCAAGCACCTAGAGCGGCAGCCTCACTGGTGCGAATGCCCGGGTCGGGCGGAACACGCAGGTACTGATCACCCTCTCCACTAATAGACAACACATACATGGCAGTGAGAATAGCATCAAAGTCAAGAGCAAGGACATCAATGTTCTTCTTCATCAGATCCCACCAGCGGGGCAGCTCAGTGGCAGTAGGGAACTGAGTGCGCCAAGCGTCGTCGAGGCGGGAGAAGCAGCGCTGCATGGTGTGCGCCCTCCCACACGTGTGGCCAGTGCGCTCACCAGTGCGGATGACGTACGTGCAGCTAAGGCCACCCCCCCCCCCCGTGCTGAGAGTACCACTCACGAAGCTCCTGGGGAGAGAGAGTCTGCTGTCCGCCAACGCCACCACGACCACCACCTCCGCCGCCACCACCTCGAACACCACCGCCCCTGCCGCCGCCTCGTCCACCGCCGCCCCAACCACTGCCCCCACCCCGGCCACCTCCTCCGCTGCTGCCGCCAGCACCCCCACCACTGCCACTAGCCCCTCCTGCCCCGCCACCTCCCCCACCGCCTCCACCGACCCCACCACCGCCTCCCCTGCCGTCACCTCCACCTCCCTTGCCCCCTTTGCCCTTGCCGCTGCGGCGCCAGCTCGGAGCGGACGCAGTCCCGACCTGCTCAGTACCAACGAGGTCGACAGCAGCAGCAGAGGCGACAGTGGGGAGCAGGGGGGAAGGGGAACACCCCTCAAAGAACGGGGTGCGGGGGTCGCCACGAGAGGCAGCTACAGCGACTATGCTAGTCTTGGCTGCAAGCAGTTCCTTCTCGAGCAGGTCAACGGTGAGCTCAGTGGGGCAGCGAGCGAGGAAGTGGTCCCTGACCGCACGAAGAGAGTCAGGGAGACGGGTGACAAGGTGGTAGAGAGTGAGCCAGAGCGGGGGGGGGTGGGTGGCAAGAAACTCAGCGGGCATAGCGGCACGAAAGCGAGCCTCACTAGTGCGGAGGTGCGTGGTGAGGTCAGCGACTGTGGCGAACGCGGACAGGTCTGGGAACAGGTAGGGGAGCGAGAGACGGCCTAGCGCAGCAGAGGCAGGCGAGGAGTAGCGTGCAACTACAGCAGTGTACAGGGCCTGTGCAGTCTTGTGCTGGCCAAAGTGCTCACGCTCATCTACTGGCAGGGAGTTGCGAATAGCAAAGCGAGCGTGGGCGTCACGAGTCTGCCACTGTGAACGGGCAGTACTGTCAGCAGTAGTAGCAGGGGCAGCAGCATTGCCTAGTGCGTGATCGTACAGCGAGATATCCTCCTTGGCAGTGAGCTGGAGGAACAGGTGCAAGTCATCGAGCCAGGTCTCAAACTTCACTGGGCGACCCTCAGCATCGAAAGCAAGAACAGCAGGGCTAGCCATAGTTGCAGTAAGAGCAGTGGTAGCAGCAGAAACAGTAGCAGCAGGCGAAACCCTAAAAGCAGTAGGTAGTGCGACTCGGGTAGGGCGGCTCGGTCCAGAGGGGGCTGCTCAGTGCTGGGAGGGCGGCGCGGCTCGGTTCGGGCGGCGCGGCTCGGCTCGGTTCTGGGCGGCTCGGTTCGGGCGGCTCGGTTCGGGCGGCTCGGTTCTGGCGAGGCCGACGGGGCCTCTAAGAGGCGAACGCGGGGCCGACGAGGGGCAGCTAAGGGGTGGATACGGGGCCTTAAGGGGCCTCTAGGGGCGAGCGCGGGGCCGACGGGGCCGCTAAGGGGCGGCGACGGGGCCTTAAGGGGCCACTAGGGGGGCGAACGCGGGGCCGACGGGGCCGCTAAGGGGCGGCGCGCGAGGTCGACGGGGCCTCTAGGGGCGAGCGCGGGGCCGACGGGGCCGCTAAGGGGCGGCGACGGGGCCTTAAGGGGCCTCTAGGGGGCGAACGCGGGGCCGACGGGGCCGCTAAGGGGCGGCGCGCGAGGTCGACGGGGCCTCTAAGGGGCGAGCGCGGGGTCGACGGGGCCGCTAAAGGGGCGGCGCGTGAGGTCGACGGGGCCGTACGGGGGGCCGTTAAGGGGTCGACGGGGCCTTGAGGGGCCGCTAAGGGGTCGACGGGGCCGTAAGGGGGGCCTCTAAGGAGGAGCGCACGAGGGCGCTTAGACAGTGGGGCGCACGAGGGCGCTAGGAGACAGTCAGAGTGGTGGGCCCGTAAAGAAAAATTTCGGTCCTAGCGGAGGACCTGCTCTGAAACCATGTTAGAATGTAAGAAACAGGAATGGTTGAACTAGCAGGAAGTTGGGTACAAGTAGTGAAACCCTAAAGTGTTGTACCCCATATTGTCTAACCCACTACAGCCTAAACAAGCTATAGCATATAAGTTTGACATGCGCCAGCAGTCAACATGCTGAGAGCCTACGGCTGCATGGTGGTGTTTCATGTGCCGAAGGAGAAGAGGGGAAAACTGGAGGCTTCTGGGAGATGGGGTGTGCACTTGGGGCTTGCTAAGGATCACAAGGGCTGGTTGATATGGGACTTGACCAGCCAGCAGCTGACTGTGTCGAGGGATGTGAAGTTCCTCGAGTCCTTATACTACAAGGAGTGGAAGCAGCAGCAGCAGCAGCAGAAGCTTCCTACTACACCACTGATCATTGAGGCTGATGAGGTGCAGCGGCCTTCGAGGCAAGTGCAGGTCACTGTCTCAGAGGATGAGATCTCTGGGGTGACTGAGGATGGGGGAGAACCTGAGGTAGAGGAGCAGCAGCAGCATCAGCAGCAGCAGCCGCAGCAGCAGCAGCAAGGTGCTCCACAAGGTGCCGCACGTCCGGCTGACCGTCCTAGGAGGTATGTGCGCCCTCCTAACCGGCTGACCTATCCGAGCTTTGGCAAGCCAAAGGTGGTAAGGGCTGGGAGTGTGGCTGAGCAGTGTGATGAGGAAGAGATAGCACACTGCTACTGGGCAGCCGTCCCTGAGCCCAAGACGCTAGCTGAGGCATTGAGCGGGCCCGATGCTGAAAAGTGGAAGCAGAGTGTGAAGGAGGAGTATGACTCTCTGCTGGAGAATGAGACGTGGGAGCTGTGTGAGCTGCCTCCTGGGAAGAAGGCCATTTCTTCCAAGTTGATCTTCAGGCATAAGTACGGACCTGATGGGGCGCTGACCCGCTACAAGTCAAGGCTTGTGGCTAAGGGGTTTCAGCAGACAAAGGGGAAGGACTTTGACGAGATTTATGCTCCTGTGGGGAAAGGCACGACACTGCGGGTGTCATTGGCAATGGCAGCAAACCGTGGATGGCGGGTGAAGCAGATGGACATAACCACCGCCTTCCTCAATGGGATCATTCTGGAGGAGCTGTACATGCTGCAGCCTGAGGGGTTGGATGATGGGAGCGGCAGGGTGTGCAGGCTGAAGAAGGCCATTTATGGCCTGAAGCAGGCTCCTCGCGCCTGGTACCACAAGCTGGAGGAGACACTGCTGGCTGGGGGGTTCAAGAAGAGTGAGTGCGACCACAGCTTGTTCCTGCTGCAAGAGAAGGAGCAGTTCCTTATGCTTCTGGTGTATGTGGACGACATCCTGCTCTTCTCCGAGTCATCTGCGATGATTGAGCGCGTGGAGGAGATGCTGGAGATGGAGTTCAAGTGCTCGAAGATGGGAGATGTGAAGTATTACCTTGGGATACATGTGGAGAGGGACCTTGACAAGGGAGTGCTGAGGTTGCACCAGAGGAAGTATTGTGAGGGGCTGGCTGAGAAGTATGGGCTGCAAGATGGAGGAAAGCCAGCCACCCCACTGCCTTCGGGGTTCACTGTGGAGCCCTGTGCTGATGAGGAGGTGGTGGGTGAGAGTGACAGGAAGCTGTTTCATTCCATGGTTGGGGCACTCACCTATGCGGCTAACCACACGCGGCCTGACATTGCCTTTTCTACATCTAGGCTTGCCAGTGTGGTCTCCCGCCCCAGTCATGTGAGTGCTACAGCATCAGTGGGCTTGGAGTACAGTGCTGTGAGGCAAAGGCAGCAGCGGGGTGCTACTGATTTGAGCAAGGGGGAGATGCTCCTGACCTGCTACACTGACGCTAGCTTCAACTCTGTGAAGACGGATGGCACCAGCATTGGAGGCTATGTGTGTCTGTTTGGAGGTGGTGCCGTGAGCTGGCGCAGCAAGAAGCAGAACGAGGTGGGGCAGTCCTCGTGTGAGACAGAGTACATGGCCCTGCATCATGGGGCTAAGGAGGTGGTGTGGCTGAGGCGTTTGTTGGAGGAGATTGGAGTTGGTCAGGGGGAGCCGACTGTGATGTTCTGTGACAATGAGTCGGCAGTGAAGTTAGCCAAGAATGCTTGTCTTCATGGGCTGACCAAACACATCAGGCCTACGTGGCATGGGGTGAGGAGGCTCCTGGACAAGGAGGTGCGGCTGGAGATTGTGAAGACCCATCAGCAGGCGGCTGACATTCTAACCAAGCGCCTGGCTGAACCTGAGCATTGGAAGGGCATGAAGCTTGCTGGGATGAGTGTGCATTAAGGGTGCATGATTGAGTTATGGCATGTGGGATGATGGTAGGCAGCCAGAGGGGGAGTTTGTTATGTGATGCTATCATTTGCATTCACGTCTGTCTGCCTCCCATCATATGTCTTGTGCATTGCATGCGTGGTGTGAGCGTGTGCAAGAATTGTGTTTGGTGTGGTTTGGATTTTCTGAGTGCGTGTGAATGTCATTTGGCTTGGGCAGATATCTGAAGTGACTCCTCTGCTCAAGAGCTTTCCGACGAACCAAGAATCGTCGCGATCGGAGCAAGAACGACGAAGTTATGTTCGTTCAAAGTTTTGATTGGGATGCGACGACTTTGGGAAGTTGTGAAGTGACTCAATATGGGGTACAGACTTTTGGGGTTTGGGAAATTCGTCCCCATCACTGTAGATGCTGCCAAGTGGTTGGGAGAAACCAAATTGGGTTGGCAAGTGTGGCCAACTTGGGTGAGGTGGATTGTGGAGGTTGGGAATGTGACAAATGTCAAAGTTGGGTTGCCTAGAGAGAGGGGAATTGTGTGGCATGGGGTTTCCTTGGTTGGGAACTCTCTTGGGACCTTCCCTCTCGTCCTCCTCACCCCCTCCTACCTGGTTTCTAGCTACTCTAACTTTCTTGTGTGAACTTGTGAGACAATTGTGATTGAGTTAAGTTTCTATGACAGCATACCCCCTAGTGCGCCGAAATTCATAACTCGAGTTATACTCCATATTTTGATACGATTCAAACTGGGAAAGATAGCCACGATCAAGGGCTACAACATACTCGAGTTTGAAAGAATTCTAAAGGTGCGGTATTCGTCGACGACGTTTCTTGTGACGACGACGTTTCTGTTCAGAATAATAGTTGACGATTATGAGATATTTCGGCCCCTAATCTTCATAGACTCCGTCCTTAGTCTCTAACAAAATCATATAGTTTAGGGTCGCCTGTGCGAAACCCAAGCACGTCATCGGTTTAGGGTGTCTGAAAGTAACGAATAGGAATGATTGCATTGAACAGAAATGTGGTACAAGTGCTAACCCTAATTGGGTTGTACCCCATATTGGCTACCCCACTACAGCCTACACAACATAATAGTTTGACACACCCCCATACGCAAAGTGGGGGAGAACAAGAGGTCACAAGACCAGTCAAGAAACGCAAAGCAAGCTCAGGGTGGATCACAAAGTCACCACGCACTCTGAGCACAAGCAAATGGCCACAAGGCCAGTTCACATGCACAGTTATATAAAAGAGAACAAGCAGGACAGTGATCACAACCTAGCAAGTGAAAGCATGCAGGTATATATATATATATATATATATATATAGATCACAGTACAAGCAAGGTCAAGCAGTGAGCAAGTGAAACGAAGCAGGCAGAAGGCCTAAACCAGTACAGAAACGCTGATGATCACCAGAACCAAGGGCCTTAGTGAAAACATCAGCAGTGTTGGCCCGAGTGGCCACGTACGCAAGACGAAGCTGACCACGCTGCTGCAACTCTCGAGCAAGGAAGTAACGCAGAGCGATGTGCTTCGTCCTGTGCTCCAGTCTGTGCTCCTGACATGAGGAAATCATGGCCTTGTAACTCCTGTGTAGACATGGCCCCTGCGTAGATCTCAGACTCACAACTGGAGCTGAGAATAGAAGACGAGCGGGTAGACCGCCAAGAAACAGAGCCGGAGCCAAGGCTGAAGGTGTAACCCTGTGACGACCGCTGCGTAGCCAAGTCGTCAACCCAAGAAGCGTCTGCGTGTCCAGTGAGGACAACTGGACGCAGTCTCCCAAGCACGAGCCCCATGCCCGACGTACTGCACAAGTAGCGCAACACCCTCTTAGCGGCCTCCCAGTGCTCTGGTCGGTGTCTCCCGGGCGCAACGTAGCGCGCCAGGATGCTAAGAGGGTAGGCTAGGTCGGGACGAGTGCAGGTCATCAGGTACATGAGGCAGACCACAAGCTCTGGATACGGGCCACTCGGCTCTATAGACTTATCCGAAGGCAGAGCTGAGAGCAAGTGACCGGTAGGCAGAGGAGTGGACTGTGGCGAGGAGAAACGGAAGCTGAAGCGCTGAAGGACCTGCTGCACCATGTGTGACTGAGTCATGGTGATGGTGCGCCGTGCTCTGTCCCGAGTGATCTGCAAGCCAAGATAGCTGCGCAGCTCTCCCAGGTCTGTGCACGTCTGTCTCTTCTGCAGTTCCGAATTCAAAAGGGCCAGTGCCTGAGTGTCAGCAGTGGCAAAAACCAAGTCGTCGACATACACGAGGAAGTAGAACGGCGGTAGCGAAGTGTCGGTGCGCAGAAACAGCGACGGGTCAGCAGTCAAAGGAGTAAACCCAAGAGTCGCAAGTATCGTCCTCAGTGTGTCGTGCCACTCACGAGGCGCCTGGCGAATACCGTAGACTGGCCGCCCGAGGCTCCACAGGGTACCTGCGGGAAACGACCCAGTGAAGCCAGGTGGACGGCGCAGCCAGATCTCCTCGTGCAGAGTGCCCTGTAAGAAAGCTGTGCTGAAGTCAAGAGAGTGAAGCTCGTAATCATGCTGAGCAGCAACGTGCAGCAACACCCGAAGAGTGGTCATCTTCGGGGTAGGGGAGAAGGTCTGGAAGAAGTCAACTCCGTGTCGCTGACTAAAGCCTCGTGCAACGTAACGAGCCTTGAAGGCAGGCGGAGAATTCGGCGGCCGCTTCACCATCGACTATGTTCGCCCCAGGAGGGGGAACCTCGTCGACGTAAGTGCCTGTGGACTTCCAGGATGCCACCTCTGCGTCCATGGCTGTCTGCCACTGAGAGGAGTAGGGACCCGTAGTCGCCTTTGCGTAAGAGCGCGGGGTCGGGATGTCTAAGGCATCCGGGTATCCCTCAGGTGCAAGCAACATGGCCACGAGATGAGGTACATCAGCTGCAAGACACTCAAAGTCCTCCTGCCTGTCCTCAAGGACGTCCGTGCGAAGGGCACACTCACCCCCGACGGACTGAGGTTAGTCAGACTCAGACTCAGCAACAAGACTAGCAGCGTAGTCGAGGCGACAGGCGGCAACAAAGTCAACAAGCTCAACAACTAGGGCAGACGCAACAGTGGACTCAAACGAAGGGTCAGTGACAACAGCGGCTAGAAGACGTGTGAGAGTAGGACTGACAGCACGAGCAAGGTCTGACGGCGGGTCAGGAACGTCAGGAAGAGAGGACGCAGGAGGAGACGGCAGAGGGACACGCTGTGGACCAGAGGAAGGACGAAGTGCCATCTGGTGCGTGCCTGGGACAGGAGGAGGATGCGGACGCGGAACACGCCGACCAGTGCGAACAGCGCGAACAGGCGACGCAGGACGAGACGCAGGTTCACGACGCTCTGTAAGAGAGTCTGTCTGCTCAGTGTAAGGAGAAGGAGCAGGCAATGGGGAGGCTGGATGTAACTGCAGCTGTGACTGGTCAGGCGGTGGACACAGGAAGGGAGGAGTAAGGCCAGTAGAAGGCGGGAGACCAAGAACCTGCTGAAGCAGTGGAACGAAGTACGGTCGCGGCCGCACAGTGCCTCCAGAAACAGCACCGACAGCACCAGCACCCCCAGCTCTAGGGTCTCCAGCTCCAACGCCCGCAGTACCACCATCTCCAGCAGCTCCAGTACCTCCAGGACGAGCACCTCCGGGACCAGTGGCTCCAGCACCTCCAGCAGCTCCAGCTCCAGCGCCACCAGCTCCAACTCCTGCAGCACCTCCAGCTCCAGCAGCTCCAGTACCTCCACTACGAGCACCTCTGGGACCAACAGCTCTAGCACCTCCAGTAGCTCCAGCTCCAGCGCCTCCATCTCCAACTCATGCAGCACCTCTAGCTCCAGCAGCTCCAGTACCTCCAGTACGAGCACCTCCGGGACCAGCGGCTCCAGCACCTCCAGCAGCGCCAGCACCAGCGCCTCCAGCTCCAACTCCTACAGCACCTCCAGCTCCAGCAGCTCCAGTAGCGCCACTCCGAAGACTCCAGTGCTGAGCAAACCACTCGCGCAGCTGCGGTGGAGAGAGAGGCTCCCGCCGTGACGAGGCACCTCTAGGACCTCTAGCAGACAAAGGACCTCCAGGCTCAGCACCCCCAGGCTCTGCACCCCCAGACTCAGCAACCCCAGGCTCAGCACCCCCAGGCTCCGCCACTCAGGCTCAGCAGCCCCAGGCTCCGCACCCTCAGACTCAGCAACCCCAGGCTCAGCAACCCCCAGGCTCTGCACGCTCAGGCTCAGCACCTCCAGACGCAACACCCCTATCAGCACCACCCCCAGCAGCACCAGAGTCGACAGCGACCTCGACAGGCTCGACAAGGTCTACCCGAGACACACCTGAGGGAGCAGGGCCCTAAGGGGGGAGGGGGTATACTGGAGGAGGACCAGGTGCGAGGAAGAGTGGCGGGGGGGGGAGAGGGGCAGTGCGGTAGGGGAAGAGACGGTAAAAGGGAACCGACTCGTCAAACGTGACGTCCTGAGAGGGCAGGACACGGCGCGAGGTGGGGTGGTAAAACTGCCAGCCAGGTGCGTCAGGGGGAAAGCCAAGGAAGACGCAGGGAATGGCGCGGGAGGAGAGCTTGTCCGCGGACGTATCGCGGACAAAGGCACGAGAGCCCAGACCCGGAACACTGACGCATCGCCAACCATCCCCGTCCAACGCAGTGTAGGCGAGGTCTCCGGAAAGGAGACACGGGGCCAGAGGTTGAGCTGATGCGCAGCGTACCGGACCGGAAACGGCCACAGACTAAGCCGAAATGGGGGGCATCTGCATGGACCATGGAGGTACGAGTGACCTCCATGACTAAGCCAATGCGGCGCTCAGCAACCCCATTCTGCTGCGGAGAGGCCGGAAGCGTGAACGACTGGAGATTGCCCTCCCCACGACAAAAGTCGCGCAAGAGGTCGGAGGAAAACTCACCACCTCTGTCAGAGTGCAGACACAGGACTGGAAGGTCCGTGTGGAACCGCTCGCGGAGCTGGAGACGGACAGCGCGGATCCACGGGATCAAAACATCAGGGACCTCCCCCTTGCTGCGCAAGCAAAAAACCATGGTGTAACGCGAGTAGTCGTCAACAACCCGTAGAAAGTAGCGCTCGCGGCCCTGTCCACGGACGCGGGCTGGGCCCCACACCTCCATGTGGAGGGTCTGCAGGGGAGCAGTCGTCAGGGGAAACGAGGAGGAGTGAGGAGCGGCGGGCTGCCACCCCTCGACACAAGGAAGGCAGGGAGGGGCAGGCGAGGGTGGGAGGGGAGGCAGAGACCTGGGAAGACCAGAGACAAGGAGACGGGAGTGCATGCCACGGAGGCGCTGCACTGAGGGGTGACCAAGGCGGTGGTGCCACAAGAGGGTCCGGTGCGACAGGGCGCGACACGAGCAGGGGGCCGCTAGCTGACCTGACGCAGACGCAGACGCAGCTACCTGAGGAGGCCCAGTAGTCAGTGTGTACAAACTCGACCTAGGCCGACGGGTGAACTTGACCAGGTGCCGGCCAGTCCGGGAGCACGTACAGATCGCCACACGCTGCCCTCCTGGAGTAAAGGTTTCAACCCATACATCCTGAAGGACGGCGTTGCTCACCAAGTTCGTAGAGAACGAGGGGAGGTGAAGACCTGACAGTGAGCCAGACGGAACCGCCAGACACGGGAGAACAGTGGAGGAACGTGCAAGGACTGGGCCCCCAGAGGGGTCAGCCAGAGAGACAGCAACAGGTGCAGGGAGCGGTGTGACTGTGGTACTGTCGCGAAAGAAACAGCGGGAAGCACCTGAGTCAAGTGTGAAGGTGTGCAAGGCCTCAGCAGGCGCAGTTCCAGAGAACAGTCTCTATACCTGGGTCGGGCGGCATACACAGGTAACAGTCACCCTTAGCACTAACAGTCAATGCATACATGGCAGCAAGGATAGCATCATAATCAAGAGCAAAGATATCCACACCCCTCCTAAGCAGCTCTGCCCAGCGGGGGAGCTCAGTCGCGTCGGGAAACTCTGCGTGAAAGGCGTCGTTAAGATGGGAGAAGCAGCGGGACTGGGTGTGACCAACCTTCCCGCATGTCTGACCAGTGCGCTCACCTGTGCGAATGACGTACTGGCAGCGAACACTACCCCCAGACGCCCCACGCTGAGCAAACCACTCATGATCCTTGGGCGAAGGGGTCTCACTCTGACGCTGCTGCTGCTGCCTCTGACCACCGCCAAAGCCTCCCCTCTGACTGGTACCACCCCTGCCACCACCACTACCGCCGCCACCACTCCCACTGCCGCCACCACTGCCGCCGCCACCACTCCCACCGCCGCCACCACCGCCTCCACCCCCACCACCACTCTCTCCGCCACCCCCGCCACCTCCACTGCCTTCACCGCCCCCACCACCGCCTCCACCGCTGCCTCCCTTGCCCTTGCCGTTGCGGCGCCTCCCACTAGGAGCAGACGCAGCTCCTACCTCCTCAGCACGAAGGTAGTCAACAGCTGCAGCAGAGGCGACTGAGGGGACAAGGGGGGAGGGCGAACACTCCTCAAAGAAGGGAGTGCGAGGAGTGCCACGAGAAGCGCCTACAGCGACTTTGCTGGTCTCAACTGCAAGGAGGTGCTTCTCGAGCAGGTCGACAGTGAGGTCTGTGGGGTCAAGGGCGAGAAGGAGGTCCCTGACAGCACTAAGAGAGTCAGGGAGGCGGGTGACGATGAAGTAGAGAGTGATGTACATGGGAGGGGGGTTCTTGGCGAGGAACTCGGCGAGAAGGGCGGCACGGTAGCGAGTGTCACTAGTGCGAAGGTGAGTGACTAGGTCGGCGACTGTGGCAAAGGCGGACGGCTCGAGAAATAGGTAGGGCAGTAGAAGGCGGCCTAGAGCAGCAGTGGCCGGGGAGGAGTAACGAGTGACTACATCGTCGTACAGGGCCTTAGCAGACTTGTGCTGTCCGAAGTGAGCGCGTTCGGCTAACGGCAGGTGGTTGCGAACAACTAGTCGAGCAGCAGCGTCACGGGTAAGCCACTGTGAGCGAGTCGCACTGTCAGCTGTGGCGGGAGGGGCGAGAGAGGCTCCAGACGTGAGGTCAAACAGCGAAACGCCGTCCCTAGAATCGCTCAGTAGGAACAGCTCTAAGTCATCGTGCCACGCATCGAACTCTATCGGGCGGCCCTCCGGATCGAAGGTGAGGACACTGAGAGTTGCCATAGCAGGCAGGGCAGGCGGGCGCTCTAGCAGCAGGGCGGCGCACAGGCAGACCAGGGCAGGGCGGCAGCCAGCAGGGCAGCACGGCGGGCAGGACAGGGCGGCGCGGCGGCGAGCGGCGCTCAGGCAGGGCGGCGCGTCGGCTAGTGGCGCGCGGGCAGGGCAGGGCGGCGCGGCGCGGCTGCGAGCGGCGCGCAGGCAGGGCGGCTCGGCGGCGAGTGGCGGGCGGGCATGGCAGGGCGCGCGGCGGCGAGCAGCGCGCGGGCAGGGCGGCGGCGCTGCGGCGAGCGGCGCACGGGCAGGGTGGCGGCGTGGTGGCGAATAGCGCGCGGGCAGGGCAGGGCGCGCGGGCGAGCGGCGCGCGGGCAGGGCAGGGCGCGCGGCGGCGAGCAGCTCGCGGGCAGGGCAGGGCGCGCGGCGGCGAGCAGCGCGTGGGCAGGGCAGGGCGCGCAACGGCGAGCAGCACGCGGGCAGGGCGGCGCGGCGGCGAGCGGCGCGCGGGCAGGGCCGGGCGCGCGACGGCGAGCAGCGCGCGGGCAGGGCGGCGCGGCGCGGCGGCAAGCGGTGCGCGGGCAGAGCGTGCGCGGGCGGCGCGACGCAGGGCAGGGCGTGCGCGGGCAGCGCGACGCAGGGCAGGGCAGGGCAGTGCGGCGCTAACAGGGCGGCGCGACGTGTGGGGTAGCGCGATTCGGTGGGCCCTAAAAAATCGGTCCTAGAGGAGGACCTGCTCTGAAACCATGTCTGGAATCAACGAACAGGAATGATTGCATTGAACAGAAATGTGGTACAAGTACTAACCCTAATTGGGTTGTACCCCATATGGGCTACCCCACAACAGCCTACACAACATAATAGTTTGACATAGGGTTTAGGGTTTAGGCTCGTCACCGCAATGGGTTTCTTTGATCCCATGGTGTTGGAAAGAACCCGGTGAAGCAGACGGTGTGTCGACAGGACGAAAGTCGCGGCGCCACGGAACTACATCACCATATGAGGTGGGGTTTCGAGAATGAATCCGGCTTTGAATACATGGCCGAATTCATCCAGCTGTGCCGGCATAGAGGGGTGCAGTGCCATGCCACCAATCGCGATCGACCCATCACATTTCGTGAGGGTGGGCGCGGTTTGCATGGCTGCCGGTAATAATCATATTTGCCTTGCTGTACGCCACCAGGCTGCATTCGGCTGCTGTGTTGTGTAGAGCGCAACACCTGCCTTTGTCGCCATTATGTGGTTTCCTGCCCACGCGAATAGAAAGGCCAGCCACGCGAGGTGGGGAAATGATTACGCATGTGAGGAGGGGGGGGGGTGATTTCCGGAAATTTCGAGGAAGCTTTGTCCCGATAAACTCGCATTCAGGGACAACAGAAAGTATACGCTGAACAGTCATTCTCCAAAATCGACTAAGTATGAGGTCTACTACATGTAATCAGGGGCCCCAAAACAAGTTTTCTGATGCATTCAGTGATGAAAATTTGACTACTCTTGAAAACCATTTATCACAAAGTGCAAGGTCTGATTCGTCAGACTCATCAGACTAAATAGTCTGATAGCGTCAGCCCTGCAATGAACCCACTGTACGTGCACATTTAGTTTGGACTTTGCACCACATCCACTCCATGAAACACAAAATATTTCCCCTTGTAAACCTCCGGATCCTCCACTTTCGCGTTCAGCTTGCCCAACTCCGTCCTACTCTCCAACGTGCGCACGCTCGTCACGTCACCTCTCTCTTCCCCATCCTTCGCCCGTTCATGTCCACTCCTTGGCGTTCTTAAGCCCGTCGTCTGTGAACTTGCCCTGGATAATATTTTTCCGAACCCACTGCCCGTAGTTCTTCCTTGCGGTCAGTAGCGCCGCCGCGCAGAATGTCTGCGGCGGCCGCGGGGATCGCCCAGAGGATGGCGGTGTTGTCCGGGACCAGTACGGTCGTGCGCTCGATCTCGTCTAGCTGCTCGTCATTTGGCTCCCAATCATTCTCTGCACGGTCACCGTAAGAAAAGGGAAAAAAAAACAAACAAAAACAATTTAGAAGCATTTTTCTCGGTGCTTTGACTGTTAGGGAAATCAATTTCCGAAATATCACTACAGTAATTTTGAAAACGACATTCGCGTACCAAATTCCGGGATGAGGTGGTACAGAGAAACGGTAGTGGCGATGTCTTTGCCGTTGTACTTAGGGTTCTCAAGCGCTTCGTTCGCCTTCTTCACCTCGTCGACAAACTCGTCCTTCGTCGGCTGCTTCGCCACTGCGGGCGCGAGGAGCAGCGTGAGCAGCGCGCAGATGATGAGAATGGAAAACATACACGAAACCAAAGCATTGCCGAGACGCGCCATGACTGGAGCGATCAATTTGTGCAAATTGCACTGAAGGATTTTTTCCCTTGGAGGGAGAGTAGAACTTTGTTCGAAATTATGCAGTCGCCTCAAGGAAACTGAAGTTGTATGTACTAGTCCGGGACCGACGTTGGCTGGCTGATCCTGACTAATCCATGAAACTCGCGGGACGGGGAACTATCCCGCGCGATCCTGGCTAATCCACGAGACTGGTGGGCGACCAGGAACTATCCCGCGCGATCTTGGCTAAGCCATGAGACTGGTGGGACGAGGAACTATCTCGCGCGACTGGGGTGAGGACGGGCTCCCCCAGCCCAGGAGGGGGCCGGCCTACCGGCCTGTCGTCGGTTGAAAAGAGGGGACGAGTGACGCTGTCCGCGCAGGAGGCAAACGGGTTACGGGACCCATGACGAGTCAGTCCGCTGAGAAAGAGAGGCGGGAAGTCTTCTGGAAGCTCAATTTCTACCTGAACACCCCTGCCTGTGTCGTGAATCGTGAGTCGTGACCCGTCGGGAAAGTATCAGTGGCGCGGAGTCAACGAGATGGGAGGATGAAAGGGGAGGCATAAACACCTGAAAGGGGGGGGGGGGGGGGGGGGGGGGAGGGGGAGTTTCTGTTCCGCGAGAATGAAAAGTTGTCGCATATTACGCTGCACACTTCTGTAAACGCTATTATCATACTAATGTAAGGAAAGATTCTTATGTAAAAGATATTATTACACTAATGTAAGGAGAAATATTTTCCTTATTGCGTGTCACTCCTTACCACATGCACGAATAGTCCCACCACAGTAACCTAACGTTAGACCGTTACCATCTCTCGACACTCGCCTCGACCATTGTTCCCGCCACAGTCTACATCGCAACCCAACCCTACGGCTCGGCTGGTAACCCGCGCTCCGGCCCTCCGCCTCGACAATTCCCAACCTCGGCAACAGGCCCGTCGCGCACTCCCACATTTCGCTCGTTACCGTTACCACGCTAGTTCACTATTTAACATTCGCTCATGCCTTCGCTTAATGGAATGTTTTGCTTCGATAGAACAACCTTCTCTCGCTCACTCAATTGCACTCGTAACACTTTGTATCATAGCCACGACCCTTCTTGGACCGCGCCCTTACATTCGCTTCCCACATTATCACAAATGTTTGGGGGGGTAGACGTCCCTCAGCGACCATGCATCGCTGCTCATGTGCTGTCTCGTAAGCACACACAACCACGACAGAGGCTCTCGCTGAGCTAGCCCGACACCCCCGCCATGGACGAATCCGGCCGCATTCCGCTCGCGACTTTGAGGCAAGAGTGTCTCGACGAGCTTATGCGTCAGCTGGAGGAATCTACACTCGAAATCGCGACACTCACGGCGGAGCGTGATTCCGCACGACAGCAACCGACGGCGAATTCACCTTCACAAACTGAAGAACCCGTCGTTATTTCATCGGGAACACCATCGCAACACGACAGCGTGGGACAACGCTCAGGCGCAGTCAGCGATGGCGTCGCCCAATCCATGCCGGGGATGGAACGGACCAGGAAGGCAACGGTCGCCAACACACTTCGCGAAGCCCGTCGTCACGTTAGCATTGCGGCACCCGTTGACAACAACGACATTTGTGAGCCGATGCCACTTAAGCCGCAGTGCCCGCCCTGTTTCGATCCTAGCCAGCGTGGAGGTCCGATAGTTCAGTCGTGGAATTTCACGATTAACGTGTTTTTCTACGCAATTACGTCACGTCGGATGCAGTGAAGATCCGGTACGCCGTTTCATTGCTGTGTGGGCCCGCCATGGACTGGTGGCGAGTTATCGTAATGTCGCCGAGCGCCTACAAGCCACTGTTGCAGGGGGGAAGGCCCTCGGGGCCGGCAGTCGCATGGAGTTTGTTATGTGAAGTCGCCCAATACTGCACGTGGAACGCGTGGTGCACATGGTTACGGGCCCGCTTCGAGCGGATCGCGGCTCCGATCTAAGCACACCAGAGGCCGCGCACTTGACGGCAACTTGGGTCGGTTCAAGACTACACCAGCGGTTTTCTCACATTGTGCGAACATGTCGGCTACATGCATGAAGCGGAGCGAGTGGATTAGTACGTTGGCGGCTTGGCAAGGAGTTAAGGCACCGAGGAGCAGAGCAGGGGAGGGAGTCTGGAAGGCAAGGAAACGCTAGCAGTCAGTAGTGTACGGGCCCACTACTGACGAGACTCATTGCTCGCCCGGCCCCACTGACCTCATCGAGTGACTGTATCGACTCACGCAATCGATCGGGCTTGGCTGAATAAGGAGGGTACAGCGACAGATTGCCCAGTACTGATTCACGGGAAATTACAGGGGACATCATTGAAGATTTTTATCGACGGAGGGGCTAGTCACAACTTAGTTAATATCGTGACCGCAAGGAAGCTGCAACTTACACTTAATCGCTGTTCACCGGGTATCGACGCTCGCTTAGTTGACGGCACGCCGCTGGCAATACAGGAAAAGGTGGAAAAGGTGAAATTTCGCTGCGGGGGGAACTTCAGGTTTGCACAGGAAATCCTCGCAACGACATCGGATGGGACTGGGATGTTATTGGCTGCGACGGTACAACCCGCAAATTGATTGGCCGATAGGAAGCTGCACTGTGCGAAGCGGCGGTAACTGGGTCGCATTACCTTGTTGGCAGTCGCCTGAGTCTTCAACAGTCCACGTCAAGGCCATCACCATGAAACGGGCTGTTGCTTCAGGAGTTGACATGTACGCAAAGGATCTTATGGAAGTGGGAGAAGCTGAGAAGCCGAGCGATTTTCAGGCACTGCTGGCAGCCGTACTGCCCGAACTACAGGACATACTGAAAAGTTACCCCTGGTTCTTTCCCGACGACTTACCAGAGGGACTGGCACCTCAGCGACCACACGACCACCGCATAGAACTAGAACAAGGGGCACAGCCAATCGTACAACGTCAATTCTGACTGACACAGCCCGAGCTGGACGAAATGAGGAAGCAGTTAGATTACTTACTGGGGAAAAAAATCGCCCGACCGAGCTCGTCGCCGTTCGCCGCACCGATACTGTTCACATCGAAGAAGGATCGAGTTTTTTGCGTGTGCATCGAATACCGCACCCTCAATAGGGTAACAGTCAAGTCACGATATCCCATTCCCCGCGCCGACGAATTGATCGTCCAACTGCGAACAACCAGGGCTTATATATATACATATATATATATATATCGATTTGCGTGGCAGTTACCACCAGATTGGAGTCGAACCAAGAGACTACGCCAAAACATCCTTTATTGTTAGATGCCATGAAGGCTGACCAAGGCGCCCGCGACATTTCAAATGACGATGAACGAGGCGTTTAGGACACTTTGAGATAAAAGCGTCATCGTTTACCTCGACAATATCTTGGTTTACAGTCGCGACAAGCAGCAGCACTTAGCCGGCTTGGAAGCAGGGGTTGAAATAGACCCAAAAAAAGTTGGATACTGTCGAAGCGTGGCATCCCCCGATGTCACCGCATATGCACCTAATGCATATGCGATAACAGTAGGATGATGGTCTAGGCAGGGCCCTTGGTTGCAACCGTAGACAAAATAGATAGTATAATGGTACAAGATAGGAAGGAGCTGTAGGTATAGAATGTAGCGAAACAACTGTTAGGGATGTGTGTAGAAAAGGGGGGAAACGGGTTAAGAGCGGTTGTGATACGAGGGAAAAGGTTCCGAAGGGCGAAATGTGAAACCAAGCAATCCCAACCCCGAGCCGCACATGGGTAATGTCACTCACATGGAACCCCTCGATGCTTTCTCGTTGTTATTCTCTCTTAGTAGTGAAAGTTGTCATCCTTGCTTCTATCACACTGTGGCACACACCAGGAGGGGACATATGGGGTGAGGGAGGGATCCCATTCATAACAACGAGAAAGCCATAGAGCAGCGTAGAATGGACAAGTACGAACTACGCTGGGGCAGAGTCTTTAATCGACGAGACGAAGAGAATTGCTCGCAGGAACGCGGTTGGTCACTGGAGCGCCGATCACCAGGGAGGCCCGCTTTCCGCGCGGACCGGGTCCCCTTTGAGCCGATCCGACGGGACGGAGGTTTTGGGCACGGCGGAATGAACGAGGGCAGGCTCGCCGCGGCAGCGGGCGGCGCGCCGTGGCGGCGGGATACGTTCCACCTGAGCGGCGGGGCGTTCCGTTCCCCGGAGGAAGGGAGGCGGCGGCGTGATGAGCGAGGTCGCTGGCGGGGACGAGAGAAGCTCGCGTGCGGACGAGACGAAGGCTCTGGCGGGATCCACGCCGGTGAGAGTTCGTAGGCCGGAGCGACGCATGAGAACGAAGCCGCGAATGAGGAGGAAGAGCACGAGCCCGTCCCCGAGCAGGCAGGGGAGAACCCGGACGTGCCGGACGGAGCCGGAGAGGGAGAATCCGAGCCGACCCATGAGACTGCCGACTCGTATGAGGAGGCGGAGGAGGAAGAGGGGGAGGCTAGGCGAGAGTCACGGTGGGACGACCCCGACCGTCAGGAAGGACGTCGTGCAAGCGATGCACAGCAGCAAGAGCAGTCGAGCCAGGGGGACGACATGCGCGAACTGCAGGTGCGGGGATCTCACGGGGGAGAAGAGGATGAACGCTCACGGACGTCAGACGGGCAGCGCCGCAGAGAAGATCAGCGCGACGTATGACAGAAGGGAAAAGGGCGCAGGACCGACTGGCAGACGACGCGCGGAGGAAGGAGGCGCGAGGAATCCCGCTCGCCGAAACCGCACGGACAGCAGCGGGGAGAGTCGCGCTCTCCGCGCCAGTAGAGACGGTGGGACAAGCGGCCCAGCGCGGAGTCTCGCTCGCTCGTTCGAGGCCGCGGGCGTGAAGGAAGGCTGCGCGAAGCGAGGTTCTCACCAGACGGCCATCGGTGGCACGGAAGGGGCGGAGCGGAATGGTCACCATCTCTGGCGAGGCGCCAAGGGTACGGGACACGGGGAGAAGGAGGAGAGAGGAGCCGACGCTCGCCGGCAAGGCATTGGGAGCGGACAGAGAGGGACGGAAGGCTTTGGAAGCAGCAAGACATGGGGCGCGGCAGTCACCAAGAAAGCAGGACCAGGAGCGGGGGCCTGGCGTACGGGGCGGAGAGGGCCCGCGAAGCAAGGGAGGGCTTGGACAGGGCTAGCTTGGGAGGGCCATACGGGAGATCGGCAGGAAGAGCGAGTGACGCGTGGGGAGAGGGACGGGGAGGCCCAGCCGCTGCACCAAGGGTAGAGGTACCGGCCAGGTTCTCAGTAGATCAGCGGTCAGGGCCTTCACTCAAGAACTACCTGATGCAGATTGGTAATGCGAGGTATCGCTGTGACACGAGTGGCACAGACCCTGTCGACTTCTTCCTAAGCATGCCTAACACGCTGTAGGGGGAAGCAAAGACATTGTACCACATGAGGATGGAGGAGTTGCTGTGGAGGGCAGGGAGATACGGACAGGACCCCACTGAGGCCTTCCTAGAGCGACTGCAAAGGCAGTTTTCCGGGCACACGGCTGAAAAGATCAAGGAGTTCCAAGAGTTCAGGAAGGGGAGGGAGGAGTCACTGCTGACGTATTACAATCGACTGATCAACCTGGCGGAGGACGTGAGGTGCGCGGGCGGCAGCCTTCTTATCAGCAAGTTCCTGGGAGGTTTGGACGAGGCCTTGGGGGGAGGGCTGAGGATGAGAGTGTATGAGTTGGGCGCGGAGGCAAGCATGGAGGAGGTGTTTGACTTGGCAGAAAGGGTGGAGCTCGTACAGAGGAGATATGAGGCCTATCTTCCCAGGCCAGCAGAGAGAAGTCGTCGGCCAACGTGGGCAGCGGCAATGATACCGGAAGGGGGGGGGAGAGTAGAGGCGCGGGGGGAGGCAGGAATTGACACCAGAAACCTGTCACATGTGTGGGCAGCCGGGGCATCTGCGCAGAGACTGCAAAAGCTGTGACGGCTGTGGGAAGCCAGGGCACAGGAAGCGGGAATGCCCAGATGCAGCCAGGTGTGAGATATGCAAGAGATGAGGACATGAGGCGAAGGACTGCTATCAGAGGGAGGGAGGGCCCGTGAGGCATCCAGAGGAGCTGCAGCGGCAAATCAGTAGGCTGCAGGCACAGCTGAGGGCAACTGGGCTGAGAGGGGGAGCCGAGGCAGGGATGTATGCCAGAGACGAGGAGGGGGAAGAGGTGGAGCAAGATGTGCAGTGTGCACTCATGGCATGGAGAGGAAGGGAAGAGATGGGGCTGAGGAGCGGAGGGAAGGATGGCAGGCGTGAGCAGGGAAGGAAGGAACAAGCAAAGGGAGAGAAGCCAGCCGAGCCAGCCCTGGAGCGAGCCCCAGCCCGCCATCCACAAGAGAGGTTGGCGTGCCAGACCTCAGTGCTGATGCTGGAAGGGGGAGCAATGGAAGTAGAGGGAGAGAAGGTGAAGACTGCAATCATGGACACAGGGGCACAGCGCGTGATGTTGGGCAAGGGGATGGCGGAGAGGCTGGGGTTGTTGGCGACAGAGAGGCATGTGGCCAAGGGGATGCTGGTGATGACGGCGGAAGGAGGGGAACCGAAGTGGATGCCATGCACCCGAACACCCATAGAAGTGACGCTGCTGCCGGGGGGGGGAACATGAGACCAAGATCTGCATGAAGTGTGGGATTTCAGAGTCGGAGGACTTTGATGTGTTGGTGGGCACCGAGCTGGTGTTCGCGGTGGGGATGGCAATATGTACTTGGACGGAGAGGGTTGAGTTCAGGACGCGGTACTGGAAGAAGGAGGGGCCCTTGGGAGAGCTACCAGTGCGGTTTGTGAAGGTAGAGCCCAAGAGAGCATACCAGGCCGTGGGGGAGCTGCAGCCTGGGGAGCGGCAGGCCAAGGAGCAGGGAGGGACGGTAGGATTGAAGGTGGGACCCATAATGATGTGGATGGACGAGCCAAGGCGGCGGAGTGACTGGCAGCAGCCCATACACCTGGTGGATCTGTTTGGAGGGATAGGGGCAGGCCTGGCCGCGGTGGTGAGGAGTGGAATAGCCGTGAGGAAGTGGACGTATGTGGAGAAGGAGCCAGGGGTGAGAAGGATGGCGGAGCATCACACATGGAAGCTGCAAGAGGAATTCCCAGAATTTATGAGTGGGGGGGTGATTCGAGAAGCCATGGGTGGAGCCACCCATGATGTGCGGGAGATAGGCGAGACAGAGGTGGCGAGCTGGAGGCAGGTCGATCTGCTGGTGGCGGGATGGGAATGCCAAGGTGTGTCTTGGGCAGGCAAAGGGAAGGGAGGAGAAGACCCCAGGACAAGCTTGATGGGGGACTTGTTCCGCATCCTGGAGTGGCTGCAGGAGAGGCAGCGCAGGGTGGCGTACCTGCTGGAGAACCTGGACCTGGAAGGTGACAGCAGAGAGCCGATCCGACTGGTGAGGGAAAGAATCAGAGGGCAGCTGGGGGAAGGGGTGAGCTGTGATGCGACCAGAATGGGGTGCTACGCGCACCGGCTCCGAATGTACTGGCAGAACGTGGTCACTGCTGTGAAGCTGCAAGCAGAGATGGACGGGGTGAAGCGAGCAGCAGGGAGGAAGGTGCAGGACATCCTGACACCAGGGCGGAACCCAGCGCCAGTGAGTCGCAAGAGCTACTGCAGGCACTATCCGTGCAACCAAGTAGGGCAAGAGAGGCGAGCCCTGCCCACTCTGGTGGCGTATGCTCTCCCAACGCAGATTCGCTCTCCCAGCCTGCCACCCAGGCTCGGCGATGCTGAGCTTGGTGGTTTGCACAGGTTTGGTTCAGCGCAAAGTGCGCAGGCCTGGCAGGTCCGCACCCGCCTAAGGGGAGAGGAGAAGTGGAGAAGAGGGGGGACGGTAAGGACAGCGAATAGGTAGCGGGTTCTAGTGTGCATGGGGAAAGGTGCACATGCTCGGCATGTCAAAACCGGCCTGAGGGAGGCGAAGTGGAAGTGAAAAGGAGAGGTGGATTGAAGGGGATAGATGGTGAAAACAGTAGATGGGTGGTGGGTGATGGTGTGCATGGGGAAGGGTGTGCAGGCCTGGCATGTCCACACCGACATGAGGGGAGGAGAAGTGGAAAGGAGAGTGGAGAAGAGGGGGTGGATGGTGGGGAGGACATGGGATGATTTAGAGATTGACGGTCTGCAGAGGGTGTGCAGGACAGAACATGGGTGGTGGGTGGACAGATGATCGATCACAGTTTGAGCGCACAGCAAGCGGACTTGTGGGGTGTATATGTGTCTCGCTTGTAAGTGCAAGGTGCTCTACAAAGAGCAGTGCGTAGGAAAGCGTGCGGGAAGGAAGGAATGATCATATGCGAAGATGGGGGGCCGGTGGGAGACCCAACCTCGCCCAGCCTGCAGAGGGGCTGGAGGGGTGACATGCATGCTGGAGGGGTGGGATGACATACATGTCACTTGAAAACTCACCTAAACTTGATAAATGGCCTGATCTGAAGAACGGACAGCCCACTCGCGAAGCTGCTGCGGCGAGAGCGACTCTTGCCGACTAGCACCACCAACTCCAGTACCTCCAGTAGCACCTCCAGTGTCAGCACTGCCAGTACCCCCAACTCGTGGAACAACGGCACTAGCACCTACAGGGCCAGCACCTCCAGTACCTCCAGCAGCACCTGTGCCTCCAGTACCAGTACCTCCAGCAAGGCCAACTCCAGGAACACCAGCACTAGCACCTCCAAGGCCAACACCTCCATTACCTCCAGCAGCACCTGTGCCTCCAGTACCAGTACCTCCAGCACGGCCAATTCCAGGAACACCAGCACTAGCACCTCCAGGGCCAGCACCTCCAGAATCTGCAGCTCCAGCACGTCCAGCGCCACCACCAGGACTGCCCAAACGGACAGCCCACTCGCGAAGCCGCTCCGGCGAGAGAGGCTCCTGGCAACGTGAGCCAGGACAACCCGCAGATGCACCCACAGCAACAGCACCTCCAGTACCTCCAGTAGCACCAGTAGTCCCAGCACCTCCAGCTCTAGCAGTACGAGAACGGCTAGCTCCACCACCAGGGCTGCCCCACTGGACAGCCCACTCGCGAAGCCGCTCCGGAGAAAGAGTCTCCTGCCGACGTGCACCAGTGCCAGCAGCACTAGCAACCCCAGTACCACCAGTAGCAGAACCTCCAGCTCCAGCAGTCCCAGCACCTCCAGCTCCAGCAGTCCCAGCACCTCCCTCTCGAATACGGCTAGCTCCACCACCAGGGCTGCCCCACTGGACAGCCCACTCGCGAAGCCGTTCCCGCGAGAGAGCCTCCTTCCGACTCGTACCAGGACCACCAGCACCAGCACCTCCAGTACCTCCTGTACCAAGAGGACACTCGGCACCCCCAGAACCAGCACCCCCAGAGTCCGCACCCCCAGTGGCGCCACCTCCTGCAGGCTGGGTCCACAGCGACAGGCTGCAACGGCGGTGAAGACGGTCGAGGCGGAAACCCAGGAGGGACCGCCGAGCGCGCGGAGCGGCGAGGGGTCACGGTGGCAGCAGGAGTCGGGTCACCCTCCTCAGCTGGGCCAGAAGTGTCAGAGGAGACCTCGACTGGCTCAACCAAGGGGGACGGGTCAACTTGAGACACACCTGAGGGAGCAGGACCCTGCGCGGGGAGTGGGGCTACCGGGGGGGGTTCGGCTACCAGTGCGAGAGGCGGGAGGGGCTTGGGTGAACTGCGGTGGGGGTGGAGAGTGTAGAAGCAGACATACTCGTCAAAGGTGACGTCCTGGGAGGAGAGAACACGACGAGAACCCGGGTGGTAAAACTGCCAGCCCGAGGCGTCGGTAGGGAAGCCAAGGAAGACGCAGCGAAGAGTGCGGGGAGAGAGCTTCCCCACGGGGGGGTCGTGAACAAGCGAAAGGGCACCCCAGACCCGAAACGCCGACGCATCACCAACCTCGCCTGTCCACCGCGGAGTGGGGGAGGTCTCCGGGTGGGAGACACGGGGCCAGAGATTGAGTTGCTCAGCAGTGTATCGGACCGCAAACGGTCATAGAAAATGGGGAGCAGCCGCATGGACGATGGAGGTGCGAGCAACCTCCATCACCAAGCCGATGCGGCACTCTGCAATCCCATTCTGCTGTGGCGAGGCCGGAAGCGTGAACGTCTGGCGGATGCCCTCAGCACCACAGAAGTCCTCAAAGAGGCCGGAGGAAAACACACCACCTTGGTCAGAGTGCAGTCGCAGGACCGGGAGGTCCTGCTGAAACCGAGCACTGAGCTGGCGACGGACAGCACGGATCCAGTGGATGAGGACACCGCTGACTTCCGCCCTGCTCTGCAAGGGGAAGACCGTGGTGTAGCGTGTGTAGTCGTCTACAACCAGCAAGAAGTAGAGCTCTCCGCCCTGTCCAGGAACTCGGGCGGACCCCACACGTCCATGTGGAGGGTATGCAGAGGAGCTGTGGTCGGAGGAAACGAGGAGGAGTGAGGAGCGGCGCGCTGCCGCCCCTTGACGCAGGGAAGGCATGGCGGCGCAAGCGACCTCGGGAGCGGGGGCAGGGGCCTGGGAAGCCCAGAGACAAGGAGACGGGAGTGCATGCTGCGCAGACGCTGCTGGGAGGGGTGACCAAGATGGTGGTGCCACAGCAGAGCCCGGTGCATAAGCCGACACGAACAGGACGCAGCTACCTCACCTGACGTAGCTACCAGACCAGACTCAACTACCAGTGCAGACTCAGTGGTCAGTGTGTACAGACCAGACCCAGGCCTCCAAGTGAAGGTGGCTAGGTGCTCACCAGTGCGCGAGTCCGTACAGATCGCCACTAGCTCTCCCCCATGCTGGGTGACAGTGACCCAGTGGTCCTGGAGGACAGAGGTAGCCACCAAGTTCTTAACGAACGAGGGGAGATGGAGACCTGTGAGAGTACCTGAGGGACTGCCGAACACGGGAGAACAGTGGAGCCCCGTGAAAGAGCTGGGCCACCAGCGGGGTCAGCAAGCGTGACAGGGAACGAGACTGTGAGCGGTGTGACTGTGGTGCAGTCGCGGAAGAAGCATCGAGACGCGCCCGAGTCTAGCGTAAAAGAGTGCAAGGCCTCCTCAGGCTCTGCTCCTGTGCTAGCCAAGGCAAAATCACATAGACTTGCAGTCTCTACACTAGCAGCTCTAGGCACACACGAGTAGCAGTCACCCTCAACACTAGCAGAAGCAACATACATCGCATACATGCCAGCATTGATCACATCCCAGTCACAAGAAAAAACATCTATGTCCTGCTTCAGCAAGGCGAGCCACTCAGGAGTCTTCATGTGCTCACCATGCTCCGCACGATACAGATCGTCGAGGCGAAAGAAGCAACAAGACTCGGTGTGATCAGTGCGGGTGCAAGCCGCACCAGGCTGACCTGTGCGACGGATGTACCCACTGGGAGGTGGGTCACCTGAGCTGCCACGCCTGACTGCCCACTCACGAAGCTGCTGCGGTGAGAGCTGCAGAAGTCCACCCCCAGAGCCGCCTCCACCACCGGCTGCACCACCAGATGTAGCAATGCGCGTAGTCGAGCCTCCAGCTCCACCCCCTTCAGGTCCACCCCGAGTGCCACCCCCGCCCCCTCCACCACCCCCACTTCTCCCACCACCCCCTCCACCTCCACTGCCGCCACCGCCTCCTCCTCCCCCACCACCTCCACCACGACCGCCCCCGCCACTACCACCGCCACCCCCACCTCCCCCACCACCCCCACCCTTGCCCCCCTTTCCCTTGTCGCTCTTTGCGCCTCCTAGCAGGAGCAGACGCAGCACCAACCTCCTCAGCACCAAGGAGGTCGACAGCAGCAGCAGAGGCAACAGAGGACACGGGCAGGGAGTGGGAGCACCCCTCGAAGACGGAGGAGAGGGGAGTGCCACGGGAGGCAGCTACAGCAAGGGCAGTGGACTCAGCCTCTAAGAGGCGTTTCTCAAACGAGTCTATGGTGAATTTGGTGGGGTCGAGAGAGAGAGGAAGTGATCACGAACAGCACGAAGAGAGCCAGGGAGGCGAGTCGTGAGAAAGTAGAGGGTGAGATACATGGGGAGCTTGTTCTCAGACAGAAAGTCGGCATCAAGAGCAGCACGGTAACGGGTGTCAAGTGAGCGCAGGTGCGTGATGAGGTCGGCTACAGTGGTGAAGTCGGCGAGCTCAGGAAAGAGGAACTGCAGCGCAAGGCGGCCTATCGTGGCACAAGACGGGGAGGAATAACGTGGGACTACAGTGTCGTAAAGCGCTTTGGCCGTCTTAAGCTGGCAAAAATGAGTGCGCTGGTCGGGAGGAATGTGGTTATGGACAGCAAGGGCCGCAGTGGCGTCACAAGCAGGGCGGCGTGGCTCGGCAGGGCGGCGCAGCTCGGGCTAGGCAGCGCGGCTCGGCAGGGCACAGCGCAGCAGCGCGTGCAGTAGCAGCAGTGGCAGCAGCGCGCTTAGCAGCAGCAGCAGTGCATGCAGCAGTAGCAGCTGCAGAAGTGACAGCAACAGCAGCGCGCAACAGCGTGGACGTGCAGGGAGCAGGCAGGGTGCGCGTGGGGTGCGCGCAGGCAGGGCGCATGCCGGGCGCAGGCTGCTGGCGGGCAGCGCGCTGGTAGGTGCAGGGCGCGCTGGCAGGGCAGCGCGTGGGTGGGCAAAGCGCATGGGTGGGGTCGGCAAAGCTTATGCGGGCAGCGCGCGGGTGGGCAGCAGGGTGCGCGTGCAGAGCGCGCGAGCAGGCAGGACGGCGCAGCTGCAGTCAGAGCGAGCGCGGGCAGGGCGGCGCTCAGGCAGGGCAGCAGGGCGCACGCGCGGGTAGGGCAGCAAGGGCGCGCCGCAGCAGGGCAGCTGGGCACGCACGGGCAGGGCAGTAAGGTGCGCGTTGGTGCTAGGCAGCAGGGCAGGAAAAAAAAAAATCACAAGTCCGGGCAGGGCGGAATGTTCGGTGGGCCATAAGGAACAAACCTACTCTTATACCATGTTAGAATATGGAAACGGGAATGAATGAACTATGCAGGATGGGGATACAAGAAGTAAACCCTAAAAGGGTTGTCCCCTCTACAGTCTGCCCAAGTATAGACTACAGCACTATAAGTGCATAATTTGACAGTAAGCACGTGCAGCCACGACTGCACCTAGCACCCAAGCGGGTCGATGTCCTTCGGAATGGCGGATCGCATTAATCTCGCAGACCTCACGCATGACCGCCTGGATGAGCTGACACGACAACTGCGCGAAAGCGCCGAAGAAATCGTGGTGCTGACGGCAGAACGCGAACACCTCCAGCGCACCATAAACCATACACAAATGCAAACACAAGAAACACCAGCACCGGCAGCACCAACACAGTTACGACACGAGAGCGTGGGACAACGTTCAAGGGCTGCTAGTGATGGCGATGTGGGCAACAAAGTGTCAAAACAACTTATATATTCTGTAGGCTATAGTGGGGTAGACTGTACTGAGTACAACCCATTAAGGTTAGCTCTACTTGTTGTCAGAATGAGTGAAGTGGTTGAACTAGAAAGAATGAGAGTACAAGTACCAAACACTAGAGCAATGTACCCCCTAGATCACTGTAGCCTACAAAACTGTAACACATATAATGTTTGACACACCCCCATAGGCTAAGTGGGGGAGAGCAAGGGGTCACAAGACCAGTCAAAGCAAAGCAAAGCAAAGCAAGCTCAGGGTGGATCTCAAGGATACCACACAAATTCCGAGCACAAGCAAGCGGTCACATGACCAGTTCACATGCAGTTTGATAATATAACAAGAGGTACAGTGATCACAACCTAGCAAGTGTAAGCATGCAGGTATATATATAGAGATCACAGTACAAGCAGAGTCAAGAAGTGAGCAAGTGAGGGACAGTAGGCACAAGGCCTAGAACAGTACAGAAACGCTGATGATCACAAGGCTGAAGCGCCTTGGTGAAAACATCAGCAGTGTTGGCCCGAGTGGCCACGTAAGCAAGACGAAGCTGACCACGCTGCTGCAGCTCTCGAGCAAGGAAGTAGCGCAGAGCGATGTGCTTCGTTCTGTGCTCCAGTCTGTGCTCCTGACACAAGGCAATGGCGGCCTTGTTGTCGACGTACAGCACTGGAGGAGAACGAGGCCGCTCTCCCAGGTCGGTCAGAAGGTAGGTGAGCCAGCGTAACTCCTGTGCAGCCATGGCTGTGGCGTAGATCTCAGCCTCACAACTGGAGCTGAGAACTGAAGACGAGCGTGTAGAACGCCAAGAAACTGAACCAGAGCCAAGGCTGAAGGTGTAACCCTGAGACGACCGCTGCGTAGCCTGGTCGTCAGCCCAAGAAGCGTCTGAGTGCCCAGTGAGGACAACGTCGCTCCGTCCTCCAAGCACAAGCCCCATGCCCGACGTACTGCACAAGTAGCGCAACACCCTCTTAGCGGCATCCATGTGCTCCTTCCGGTGACGGCCAGGAGCGAGATAGCGTGCTAGGATGCTAAGAGGGTATGCAAGGTCAGGTCGAGTGCAGGTCATCAGGTACATGAGGCAGCCCACAAGCTCTGGATACGGGCCACTCGGCTCTACGGACTCATCCGAAGGCAGAGCTGAGAGCGAGTGACCGGTAGGCAGAGGAGTGGGCTGAGGCGAGGAGTACGTGAAGCGGAAGCGCTGAAGGACCTGCTGCACCATGTGTGACTGAGTCAAGGTGATGGTGCGCTGTGCTCTGTCCCGGGTGATCCGCAAGCCAAGATAGCTTGTCAGCTCACCCAGGTCTGTGCACGTGTGTCTCTTCTGCAGCTCCGACTTCATGTGGGCGAGTGCCTCAGTGTCAGCAGTAGCAAAGACCAAGTCGTCTACGTACACGAGAACGTAGAACGGCGGCAGAGTGGTGTCGGTGCGTAGAAACAGCGACGGGTCAGCAGTAGAAGGAGCAAACCCAAGAGCAGCAAGAGTAGTCCTCAGTGTGTCGTGCCACTCACGGGGTGCCTGGCGGAGACCGTAGACTGGCCGCCGGAGGCTCCACTGGGTACCAGGAGGGAACGACCCAGTGAAGCCAGGTGGGCGGCGCAGCCAGATCTCCTCGTGCAGGCTGCCCTGTAGGAACGCAGTGCTGAAGTCAAGAGAGTGGAGCTCGTAGTCACGCTGAGCAGCGATGTGCAGCAGAACCCGAAGAGTGGTCATCTTCGGGGTCGGGGAGAAGGTCTGGAAGAAGTCAACTCCCTCTCGCTGACTGAAGCCTCGTGCAACGTAACGCGCCTTGAAGACAGGCGGAGAACCCGGCGGCCGCTTCACCCTGAAAATCCACATGCCACTGACGATGTTCGCCCCAGGTGGGGGAACCTCGTCGACGTAGGTGCCTGTGGACTTCTAGGAAGCCATCTCTGCGTCCATGGCTGTCTGCCACTGAGAGGAGTAGGGACCCTCCATCGCCTCTGCGTAAGAGCGTGGGGTCGGGATGTCTGGTGCATCCGGGTCTCCCTCAGGGGCAATCAGCATGGACACGAGATGAGGTAAAGCAGCGGCAAAGCACTCAAACTCCTCCTGTCTGTCCTCAAGGATGTCCGTGCCAAGAGCACACTCACCCCCGACGGACGGAGGACAGACAGACTCAGACTCAGCAACAAGGCTAGCGGCGTAGTCTAGACGACAGGCGGCAGCAAAGTCAACAAGCTCAGCGACTAGAGCAGACGCAGCAGAGGACTCAAAGGTAGGGTCAGTGACAACAGTGGCGAGGAAACGCGTGACAGTAGGACTGGCAGCATGAGCAAGGTCTGACGGCGGGTCAGCAACGTCAGGAAGAGAGGACGCAGGAGGAGACGGCAGAGGGACACGCTGAGGAGCAGTGGAAGGACGCAGAGTCATATAGTGAGTGCCAAGTACAGGAGGAGGACGCTGACGCGGAGCACGACGACCAGTGCGGACAGCGCGGACAGACGACTCTGGACGAGACTCAGGTGACTCAGGACGAGACTCAGGCGACGCAGGACGAGACTCAGGCTCACGACGCTCCGTAAGACCTCTAGTCGGCCCAGCGTAGGGAGAAGGACCAGGCAGTGGAGAGGCAAGCGGTAACTGTGACTGCGACTGGACAGGTGGTGGACTCAGTAGGGGAGGAGAAGGACCAGTGGAGGGCGGGAGGCCAAGAACCTGCTGAAGGAGCGGAACGTAGTACGGCCGCGGCCGCTCAGCACCTCCTGAACCAGCAGAGACAGCACCAGCACCCTCAGCCACAGGGTCTCCAGCGACAACTCCTGCAGCACCACCAGTAACCCCAGCAGCTCCAGTAACTCCAGCTCCAACCCCCGCAGCAGCTCCAGCACCAGCAGCACCTCCAGCAGCACCAGCAGCACCTCCAGCACTAGCAGTACCTCCAGTAGCTCCAGCACCAGCAGCAGCTCCAGCTCCAGGGTCCGCTGCACCAGCACCAACTCCAGCTCCAGGGTCCAAGGCACCAGTAGCGCCTCCAGCAGCACCAGCAGCACCTCCAGCAGCACCAGCACCAGCAGCACCTCCAGCAGCACCACCAGCAGCTCCTGCACCAGCAGCACCAGCTCCAGGGTCCGCAGCACCAGTAGCGGCTCCAACCCCAGGGTCCTCAGTACCAGCAGTAGCTCCAACTCCAGGGTCCGCGGCACCAGCAGCAGCTCCAGCTCCAGGGGCCAAAGCACCAGCAGCGCCACTCCTGAGACTGCAGCGCCGAGCGTACCACTCTCGGAGCCGCTGGGGAGAGGGCGGCTCCCGCCTAGGCGGGGAACCACGAGCACCAGCTCCAGCAGCACCCCTAGCCCCAGAAGCGCCCCTCCTGAGGCTGCAGTACCGCGAGTACCACTCCCGAAGCTGCTGTGAAGAGGGAGCGCCTCCAGGCTCAGTACCCTCAGACTCAGCACTCTCAGGCTCAGCACCCCCAGACTCAGCACCCTCAGGCTCAGCACCCCCAGACTCCGTACCCGCAGGCTCAGCACCCCCAGACTCCGCACCCCCAGGCTCAGCACCCCTAGACTCCGCACCCCCAGGCTCCGCACCCCCAGGCTCCGCACCCCTAGCAGGACGAGAGTCGACAGCTACCTCGACAGGCTCAACCGGGTCTACCTGGGACACACCTGAGGGAGCGGCACCCTGAGGGGGGAGGGGGTCTACCACAGCAGCACCTGGTGCGAGGAAGAGAGGCGGGGGGGGGGGAGAGCGGGGCAGTGCGGTAGGGGAAGAGGCGGTAGTAGGGGACCGACTCGTCGAAAGTGACGTCCTGAGAGGGCAGGACATGGCGCGAGGTGGCGTGGTAAAACTGCCAACCAGACGCGTCCGGGACAAAGCCAAGGAAGACACAAGGAACAGCGCGGGAGGAGAGCTTGTCCGCGGACGTATCGCGGACAAAAGCACGAGATCCCCAGACCCGGAACATCGACGCATCGCCAACCTCTCCCGTCCAACGCAGTGTCGGCGAAGTCTCCGGAACGGAGACACGGGGCCAGAGGTTGAGCTGATGCGCAGCGTATCGGACCGCAAACGGCCACAAAAAGTGGGGGGCAGCCGCATGGATCAAGGAGGTACGAGCGACCTCCATGACCAAGCCAATGCGGCGCTCAGCAACCCCATTCTGCTGTGGAGAGGCCGGAAGCGTGAACGACTGCTCAATGCCCTCCCCCTGACAGAAGGCCCTCAAGAGGTCGGAGGAAAACTCCCCACCTCTGTCAGAGTGCAGAAGCAGGACAGGAAAGTCCGAGTGGAACCTCTCGCTGAGCTGGAGACGGACAGCGCGAATCCAAGGGATCAAAACATCAAGGACTTCACCCTTGGTGCGCAAGGGGAAGACCGTGGTGTAGCGCGAGTAGTCGTCAACGACTATCAAGAAGTACCTCTCGTGACCCTGTCCACGGATGCGGGCTGGGCCCCACACGTCCATGTGGAGCGTCTGCAGGGGAGCAGACGTCGGGGGAAACGAGGAGGAGTGAGGAGCGGCGCGCTGCCGCCCCTCGACACAGGGAAGACAGGGAGGAGCAGGCGAGGGTGGGAGGGGAGGGAGAACCCTGGGAAGACCAGAGACAAGGTACCGTTTGTGCATGCCACGAAGGCGCTGCACTGACGGGTGACCAAGGCGGTGGTGCCAGAGGACGGTCTCGTGTGCCAGGGAGCGACACGAGCAGGGGGCCGACAGCTGACCTGACGCAGACGCAGACGCAGCTACCTGGGGGGACTCAGTGGTCAGTGTGTACAGGTCCGACCCCGGCTGCCGAGTGAAGGTAGCCAGGTGGCGACCCGTCTGAGCACACGTGCAGTGTGTCACGCGCTCGAAGGCAGGGGTGAACTGGTGGACACCCCCGTCCTGAAGCGCACGACCCGCCACCAAGTTCGTAGAGAACGAGGGGAGGTAGAGACCTGACAGTGTGCCCGACGGGACCGCAGGACAAGGAAGGACAGTGGAGGAGGTCGCAATGACCGGACCCCCAGAGGGGTCAGCGAGGGAGACTGCAACTGGCCGAGCAAGCTGCTCAAGGGCAGTGCGGTCACGAAAGAAACAGCGGGAAGCACCCGAGTCCAGTGTGAAGGTGTGCAGTGCCTCAGTAGACGCAGTACCAGCAGGCGCAGACGCACGAGCACCTGGAGCAGCAGACTCACTAGCACCTAGAGCAGCAGCCTGACCAGTACCTAGGGCAGCAGACGCACTAGCACCTAGAGCAGCAGCCTGACCAGTACCTAGGGGAGCAGACGCACTAGCACCTAGAGCGGCAGCCTCACTGGTCCCAATACCCGGGTCTGGCGGTACACGCAGGTAAGAGTCACCCTCAACACTAATAGTCAATGCATACATGGCCCCAGGGATAGCATCAAAGTCAAGTGCAAAGATATCAATGTTCTTTTTCATCAGATCAGCCCAGCGGGGCAGCTCAGTGGCGTCAGGAAACTGTGCACGCCAGGCGTCATCGAGACGAAAGAAGCAGCGGTGTGCTGTGTGGAACCTCCCACAGGTCTGGCCAGTGCGGTCACCTGTGCGGATAAGGTACGGGCAAGTACCTCCACCCCCAGACCCCCCACGCTGAGAGTACCACTCACGGAGCTGCTGGGGGGACGGGGTCTCGCTGGGACGCTGCTGCTGCTGCCTCTGGCCACCACCGACCCCTCCACGCTGCACCGCTCCACCGCGCCCGCCACCAGCTCCACCGCCGCCACCACTACCCCCACCACCCCCGCCACCCCCACTGCCGCCGCCGCCACCACCCCCGCCTCCGCCACTGCCCCCCCCTCCACTAGCACCACTCCCACCACCGCCACCACCCCCGCCTCCTCCACCCCCTCCACTACCGCCGCCCCCGCCTCCACCTCCGCCACCCTTGCCCCCCTTGCCCTTGCCGCCCTTGCGCCTCCAACTAGGAGCAGACGCAGCCCCTACCTCCTCAGCACCGAGGTAGTCGACAGCAGCAGCAGATGCAATGGAGGGGAGAAGGGGGACGGGGGAACACCCCTCAAAGAAGGGAGTGCGAGGGTCGCCACGAGAGGCACCTACAGCTACAATACTCTTCTCAGCTGCAAGGAGTTCCTTCTCGAGCAGGTCGATAGTGAGGTCAGTGGGGGAGAGGGCAAGAAAGTGGTCCCTGACAGTACGAAGAGAGTCAGGGAGGCGAGTGACTAGGTGGTAGAGTGTGAGGTACATCGGGGGAGGGTTCTTGGCGAGGAAATCAGGAGGAAGCGCGGCACGGTAGCGGAGATCACTAGTACGGAGGTGAGTGATGAGGTCAGCTACAGTGGCAAAGGCGGACAGATCGGGGAAGAGATAGGGCAGCGAGAGACGGCCTATCGCAGCAGTAGCAGGGGAGGAGTAGCGCGCAACTACAGCATCGTACAACTCCTTAGCGGTCTTATGCTGGCCAAAGTGCTCGCGCTCATCTAACGGCAGGTGGCTGCGAACGGCAAGGCGAGCGTGAGCGTCACGGGTCTGCCACTGTGAGCGAGCTGTACTGTCAGCAGTAGCAGCATGTGCGAGAGCTACGCCGGACGTGTGGTCAAACAGGGAAACATCGTCCTTGGCAGTGATCTGGAGGAACAGGTGCAGGTCATCGAGCCAAACGTCAAACTTAATCGGACGGCCCTCAGAGTCAAAGGTGAGAACGGTAGGACTAGCCATAGTGGCAGTAGCAGCAGTAGCAGTAGCAGTAGCAGCAGTAGCAGTAGCAGTAGCAGTAGTAGCAGTAGTAGCTGTAGCAGGAACAGGAACAGCAGTTGCTACAGGTGGGGCGGCGCGGCTCGATCAGGGCGGCGCGAATCGGGCGGCGCGACTCGGGCGGCGCGACTCGGGCGGCGCGACTCGGGCAGGTAGGGCGGCGCGACGGCGGGCCTATGCACAGTGCGCGGCGGCGCCTAGGGTGCGGCTGTGCGCGGGCCGCGGCTGCTTTCGTGCTGGCGGCGGTGATCGTGCGGGCGGCGGCCTAAGGGGACGCGGCGGCGTTCGACGGGCGGCTAGCGGGCCGCACTAAGAGCCGCGCGAGGCCAGAGCGGGCTGCGCGAGGGCGGCGACGACGGCGCGAGCGGCTAGCGGGCCGCGCGCTCAAGAAACGAGCCGCGCGCGGGCGGCTAGCGGGCTACGCGACCTAAAAACAGGCCGCGCGCGCGGGCTGCTAGCGGCTGCGCACGGGCAGTTCAAGAGAAGAGGAGGGCGCGCGAGGGCGCACTAGGAGCGAGGCGCACGAGGGCGCTAGGAAGGGACGGCGCACGAGGGCGCTTCGAGCGGAAACGGTGGGCCCTAAGAACGGTCCTAGGTTCCTTACCCTAGGCTCGTAATACCATGTCAGAATGAGTGAAGTGGTTGAACTAGAAAGAATGAGAGTACAAGTACCAAACACTAGAGCAATGTACCCCCTAGAGGCTAACCCACTGTAGCCTACAAAACTATAACACATATAATGTTTGACACTTGTACGCCTCACCCATGCTAGTGCACTTCATTCCGCTGTATTGACTTTGACACGAAGTGCGCGACGACCATGGGACGACACACCCGGGGCGACGAATGCGGCGGAGACCCAACGAAGTGCCAATATCACGACGCAGAACGATGAGTCGGCACTTTTCTCGCCGCTTCCACTCAAGACGCAGCGTGCGCCATGCTTCGACCACTTTCGTAGACCAGCGAAAGTTTGTCGATCTCAACGAATTAATCTCGTCGACAGACGCTTCGTCGCACAGATATAAAACTCCCCCAAGTTAGCGTAGACCACGAAACGCAGCCGTTTGCACACATTGTAGACTGGACAGCGTGATTGACTTCGCCCTAGCGATGGCAGGGCCTTTCTCTTCGACACTCCTCTGCCCATCTCAAGCTTGGGCACACGCACACAAGGTCCACACAAAAGAACCTACTTAATAGAGTACAAGGGGGGATACTTCAATGGAGTGCAAACCCAGCACGCCGCTCACCACACCCGCCATGTTGAAGGACATGGCACCTACTTCTGCACGTCGTCGTCGTCGCCGTCGGCAAGACGAACCTGTCCGACAGCGACAGAGCACCAGTTGAATGCCGGAATGTGCAGTGCCTTCGTGAGAAAATCCGTCGGCTGCTCGGTCGTCGGAATATACTGCAGTGCGAGCGTCTTGCGCTTCACTATCTGGCGCAGCCGGACGTAGCATTGCTTCATGTGCCGGAGGCTGCCTTTCAGCCCTAAGCCTTCCGCGACCGCGATGGTCGACTGACTGTCCACGTCGAGGACAGTCGGCGTTCCGACGACGAGGAGGAAGCGAAGGCGGCGTGCCTCCTTGCCGGCTTCGGTCGCAGAAATGTACTCCGACTCCGTCGAGGACAGCGTCACACACTTGATCCGCTGTGTGAGGATCTAGGATCGAGTTCAAAATTGAAGAATGAATATTGATTGATCCACCTAGGTACAACACGAGGATATATATAGTCTCGACACAAGGCAGGTAACCCAGGTGTTACGCGATTATTCTGAGGGTCGCGAAGCGTTTCGAACAGAACCTTCTTGAACTCGGTAGAAAGCAATTCGGTGGGAACCGAAAGGCTTGAGTTCGGTACACGTAACCTGGTTCGGTGCTATAACTATAATAGAATATAGGAATGCGCCTATCCTAGGAAATCAAGCATAAACCTGCAAGATAAAAAAAAACCTAAGCTAGTGATAACATAATAAAGTAAAGGCAAGCAAGCATAGCTGGCATAAGCCGTCGTACTCTCACACATCCCCCCTCTGAAAGCTGGATGGCGTGAGATTCACCCTGCTTGACAAGATAGTCCTTGAGAGCACGGCGTGCGTTGCCCATATCAGCTTCTGCAACTCAACTATCCTCCGATGGGTCGTATCCCTTCCAGCGTATCAGGAACTCGAGGGTCTTGCCACCGCAGCGCCGATGAGTGAGAACGCGCTCCACTTCGTGCTCAGGTTTATCCTGTAGGAGAACAGGTGGTGGTGGCGGTAGTTGCCGTCCCTGGAACTGTTGGTTGGGGTCCTTGTAGGGCTTCAGTAGCTGAACATGGAAAGCATACTGCAACTTCCATGTAGTAGGTAAGCGCAAGCGGAATGTTACTGGTGTCACCTGTGCCTCAACGTGAAAGGGACCACAGAAGCGAGGCCGGAGCTTGGATGGTAGGTGAGACAGGTTCAAGTTGCGTGTGTCGAGGAGCATCTGATCTCCGCCTGCTACTTAGTGATCACGTCGCTGTCGATCGGCATACTGCTTCTGGGAGGTCTGCATCGTAGTGAGACGTCATTGAGTCTTCTCTTATACCTGTTGCATGGTGGTGACGAAGTCATGTGCGGCTTGGACGTTTGCCGGTGTGGTTGGTTGCTGTGGTGTAACTGGTTCCTGTCAAACTTAGATGTTGCATGTTGTGTAGGCTATAATGGGGTAGCTCATATGGGGTACAACCCAATTAGGATTTGCTACTTGTACTCCTGCATGCTGCTAGTTCATTCATTCTCGTTCATTCTTTTAACATGGTATCAGAGCAGGTCCTCTCCTAAGACCGTTTTTTTTTTTGGGCCCACCGAATCGCGCTACCCCACACGTCGCGCCGCCCGGTTAGCGCCACGCCGCCCTACCCTGCCCTGCGTCGCGCTGCATGCGCACGCCCTGCCCTGCCCTGCCTGCGCGCCGCTCGCCACCGCGTCGTGCCGCCTTGCCCGCGCGTCGCCCGCCGCCGCGCACCCTGCCCTGCCCGCGAGCGGCTCGCCGCTGCGCCGCCCTTCCAGCGCGCTGCTCGCCGCCGCACGCCCTGCCCTGCCCGCGCATCGCTCGCCGCCGCGCCGCGTCGCTTTGCCCGCGCGCCACTCGCCGCCGCGCGCCTTGCCCTTCCCGCGTTGCTGCTCGCCGCCGTGCGCCCTGCCCTGCCCGCGCTGCGTCGCTCTGCCCGCGCGCCACTCGCCGCCGCGCGCCTTGCCCTGCCCGCGCGCTGCTCGCCGCCGCGCGCCCTGCCCTACCCGCGCCGCGTCACTCTGCTCGCGTGCCGCTCGCCGCAGCGCGCCCTGCCCTGCCCGCGCTCTACTAGCCGCCGCGCGCCCTGCCTCACCCGCGCGCCGCCCACCGCTGCGCCGCCTAGCCCGCGCGCTGCTCACCGCCGCACCGCCCTGCCCTGCCCTCGCGCGGCTAGTTGCCGCGCCGCCTTGCCTGAGCGCCGCTCGCCACCGCGTCGCCCTGCCCTGCTGGCTGCCGCCCTGCCTTGCCCTGCCTGTGTGCTGCCCTGTTGCTAGCGCGCCCGCCGGCTCTGCCCGCTATGGCTTCTCTCATTGTCCTCACCTTCGATCCGGAGGGCCGCCCGATAGAGTTCGATGTGTGGCTCGACGACTTACAGCTGTACTTACTGAGCGATTCAAAGGACGGTGTTTCGCTGTTTGACCTCACATCTGGCGCCTCTCTCGCCCCTGCCGCCACAGCTGACAGTGCGACTCGCTCACAGTGGCTTACCCGTGACGCCGCTGCTCGCCTAGCCGTTCGCAACCTCCTGTTGTTAGCCCAACGCGCTCACTTTAGCCAGCACAAGACTACTCGAGCCCTTTACAACGCTGTAGTCGCTCGTTACTCCTCCCTGGCCACTGCTGCTCTAGGCCGCCTTCTCCTGCCCTACCTGTTCCTAGAGCTGTCCGCCTTTGCCACAGTCGCCGACCTCGTCACTCACCTTTGCACTAGTGACACTCGCTACCACGCTGCGCTTCTCGCCGAGTTCCTCGCCAAGAACCCTCCTCCCATGTACATCACTCTCTACTTCATCGTCACCCGCCTCCCTGACTCTATTAGTGCTGTCAGGGACCTCCTTCTCGCCCTTGACCCCACAGACCTCACTGTCGACCTGCTCGAGAAGCACCTCCTTGCAGCTGAGACCAGCAAAGTCGCTGTAGGCGATTCTCGTGGCACTCCTCGCACTCCCTTCTTTGAGGAGTGTTCGCCCTCCCCCCTTGTCCCCTCAGTCGCCTCTGCTGCAGCTGTTGACTACCTTCGTGCTGAGGAGGTAGGAGCTGCGTCTGCTCCTAGTGGGAGGCGCCGTAGTGGCAAGGGCAAGGGAGGCAGGGGTGGTGGGGGTGGCAGCGGTGGAGGCGGTGGTGGGGGCGGTGAAGGCGGTGGAGGTGGCGGGGGTGGCGGAGAGAGTGGTGGCAGGGGTGGAGGCGGTGGTGGCGGCAGTGGGAGTGGTGGCGGCGGCAGTGGTGGCGGAAGGGGTGGTACCAGTCAGAGGGAAGGCTTTGGCGGTGGTCAGAGGCAGCAGCAGCAGCGTCAGAGTGAGACCCCTTCGCCCAAGGAGCTTCGTGAGTGGTTTGCTCAGCGTGGGGCGTCTGGGGGTAGTGTTCGCTGCCAGTACATCATTCGCACAGGTGAGCGCACTGGTCAGACATGCGGGAAGGTTGGTCACACCCAGTCCCGCTGCTTCTCCCATCTTAACGACGCCTTTTGCGCAGAGTTTCCCGATGCGATTGAGCTCCCCCGCTGGGCAGAGCTGCTTAGGAGGGGTGTGGATATCTTTGCTCTTGCTTATGATGCTATCCTTGCTGCCATGTATGCATTGACTGTTAGTGCTAAGGGTGACTGTTACCTGTGTATGCCGCCCGACCCAGGTATAGAGGCTGCTGCTCTAGGTGCTAGTGAGTCTGCTCTCTCTGGAACTGCGCCTGCTGAGGCCTTGCACACCTTCACACTTGACTCAGGTGCTTCCCGCTGTTTCTTTCGCGACAGTACCACAGTCACACCGCTCCCTGCACCTGTTGCTGTCTCTCTGGCTGACCCCTCTGGGGGCCCAGTCCTTGCACGTTCCTCCACTGTTCTCCCGTGTCTGGCGGTTCCGTCTGGCTCACTGTCAGGTCTTCACCTCCCCTCGTTCTCTACGAACTTGGTGAGCAACGCCGTCCTTCAGGATGTATGGGTTGAAACCTTTACTCCAGGAGGGCAGCGTGTGGCAATCTGTACGTGCTCCCGGACTGGCCGGCACCTGGTCAAGTTCACCCGTCGGCCTGGGTCGAGTTTGTACACACTGACTACTGGGCCTCCTCAGGTAGCTGCGTCTGCGTCTGCGTCAGGTCAGCTAGCGGCCCCCTGCTCGTGTCGCGCCCTGTCGCACCGGACCCTCCTGTGGCACCACCGCCTTGGTCACCCCTCAGTGCAGCGCCTCCGTGGCATGCACTCCCGTCTCCTTGTCTCTGGACTTCCCAGGTCTCTGCCTCCCCTCCCACCCTCGCCTGCCCCTCCCTGCCTTCCTTGTGTCGAGGGGTGGCAGCCCGCCGCTCCTCACTCCTCCTCGTTTCCCCCGACGACTGCTCCCCTGCAGACCCTCCACATGGAGGTGTGGGGCCCAGCCCGCGTCCGTGGACAGGGCCGCGAGCGCTACTTTCTACTGGTTGTTGACGACTACTCGCGTTACACCACGGTCTTTCCCTTGCGCAGCAAGGGGGAGGTCCCTGATGTTTTGATCCCGTGGATCCGCGCTGTCCGTCTCCAGCTCCGCGAGCGGTTCCAGACGAACCTTCCAGTCCTGCGTCTGCACTCTGACAGAGGTGGTGAGTTTTCCTCCGACCTTTTGCGGGACTTTTGTCGTGGGGAGGGCAATCTCCAGTCGTTCACGCTTCCGGCCTCTCCGCAGCAGAATGGAGTTGCTGAGCGCCGCATTGGCTTAGTCATGGAGGTCACTCGTACCTCCATGGTCCATGTAGTTGCCCCCCATTTTCTGTGGCCGTTTCCGGTCCGGTATTCTGCTCATCAGCTCAACCTCTGGCCCCGTGTCTCCTTGCCGGAGACCTCGCCTATACTGTGTTAGACGGGGAAGGTTGGCGATGCGTTGGTGTTCCGGGTCTAGGGTTCTCGTGCCTTTGTCCGCGATACGTCCGCGGACAAGCTCTCCTCTCCAACTTCCCCCCCCCCCCCGCTGCTCTTCCTCGCACCAGGTCCTCCTCTGGTAGACCCCCTCCCCCCTCAGGGTCCTGCTCCCTCAGGTGTGTCTCAGGTAGACCCTGTCGAGCCTGTCGAGGTCGCTGTCGACTCTGGTGCTGCTGGGGGTGCTGAGCCTGAGCTTGCGGAGCGTGGGGGTGTTGAGCCTGAGCTTGCGGAGCCTGGGGGTGCTGAGCCTGAGCGTGCGGAGCCTGGGGGTGCTGAGCCTGCGGTTGCTGAGTCTGGGGGTGCTGAGCCAGGGGGTGCTGAGCCTGGGGGTGCTGAGCCTGAGGTTGCTGATTCAGAGGGTGCTGAGACTGGGGGTGCTGAGCCTGGGGGTGCTGAGTCTGCTCGAGGTCCTACAGGTGCCTCGTCACGGCGGGAGCCTCTCTCTCCACCGCAGCTGCGTGAGTGGTTTGCTCGGCGCTGGAGCCTTTGGAGTGGCGCAGCTGGAGCTGGGGGGCCTGCCGGTGGAGGCCCTGGCGCTGGAGGCACTGGAGCGGCTGGTCCCGGCGGTTTTCGTACTGGAGGTACTGGAGCTGCTGGAGCTGGAGGTGCTGCAGGCGTTGGAGCTGGAGCTGCTGGTGGTACTGGAGCCGCTGGTCCCGGAGGTGCTCGTACTAGACGTACGGGAGCTGCTGGAGCTGGAGGTGCTACAGGAGTTGGAGCTGCTGGCGCTGGAGTTGGGGCTGCTGGAGGTGTTGGAGCCGCTGGTCCCGGAGGTGCTCGTACTGGAGGTACTGGAGTTGCTGGAGCTGGAGGTGCTGCAGGAGTTGGAGCTGGAAGCACTGGAGCTGGAGCTACTGGAGGTGCTGCAGGAGTTGGAGCTGGAGGCGCTGGAGCTTGAGCTGCTGGATGTGCTGGAGCTGGTGGTACTGCAGGCGTTGGAGCTGGAGTCCCTGGAGCTGGGGGTACTGGTGCTGTCGGTGCTGGTTCTGGAGGCACTGTGCGGCCGCGACCGTACTTCGTTCCACTGCTTCAGCAGGTTCTTGGTCTCCCGCCTTCTACTGGCCTTACTCCTCCCTTACTGTGTCCACCGCTTGACCAGTCGCAGCCGCAGTTACAGCCAGCCTCCCCACTGCCTGCTCCTTCTCCTTACACTGAGCAGACAGAATCTCTTACAGAGCGTCGTTAGTCTGCGTCTCGTCCTGCGTCGCCTGTTCGCGCTGTTCGCACTGGTCGTCGGGTTCCATGTCAGCGTCCTCCTCCTGTCCCAGGCACGCACCAGATGGCACATCGTCCTTCCTCTGTTCCACAGCGTGTCCCTCTGCCGTCTCCTCCTGCGTCCTCTCTTCCTGACGTTCCTGACCGCCGTCAGACCTTGCTCGTGTTGCCAGTCCTACTGTCACGCATCTTCTAGCCACTGTTGTCACTGACCCTTCGTTTGAGTCCACTGCTGTGTCTGCCCTAGTTGCTGAGCTTGTTGACTTTGCTGCCGCCTGTCGCCTTGACAACGCCGCTAGTCTTGTTGTTGGGTCTGAGACTGACTGTCCTCCGTCCGTCGGGGGTGAGTGTGCCCTTGGCACGGACGTCCTTGAGGACAGGCAGGAGGACTTTGAGTGTTTTGCAGTTGCTGTACCTCATCTCGTGTCCATGCTGATTGCACCTGAGGGAGACCCGGATGCACCAGACATCCCGATCCCGCGCTCTTACGCAGAGATGGCTTCCTGGAAGTCCACAGACACCTACGTCGACGAGGTTCCCCCACGTGGGGCGAACATCGTCAGTGGCATGTGGATTTTCAGGGTGAAGCGGCCGCCGGGTTCTCCGCCTGTCTTCAAGGCGCGTTACGTTGCTCGAGGCTTCAGTCAGCGACAGGGAGTTGACTTCTTCTAGACCTTCTCCCCTACCCCGAAGATGACCACTCTTCGGGTGCTGCTGCACGTCGCCGCTCAGCGTGACTACGAGCTTCACTCTCTTGACTTCAGCACAACTTTCTTACAGGGCAGCCTGCACGTGGAGATCTGGCTGCGCTGCCCACCTGGCTTCACTGGGTCGTTTCCTGCAGGTACTCAGTGGAGCCTCCGGCGGCCAGTCTACGGTCTCCGCCAGGCGCCTCGCGAGTGGCACGACACACTGAGGACGACGCTTGCGGCTCTTGGGTTTGCTCCTTCGACTGCTGACCCGTCGCTGTTTCTACGCACCGACACTTCTCTGCCGCCGTTCTACATCCTCGTGTACGTCGACAACTTGGTCTTTGCCACTGCTGACACTGCCGGATTGGCTTGTGTGAAGTTGGAGCTGCAGAAGAGACACACGTGCACAGACCTGGATGAGTTGCGCAACTATCTTGGCTTGCAGATCACTCGGGACAGAGCACAGCGCACCATTACCTTGACTCAGTCACACATGGTGCAGCAGGTCCTTCAGCGCTTCGGCTTCACGTTCTCCTCGCCACAGTCCACTCCTCTGCCTACCGGTCACTCGCTCTCAGCTCTGCCTTCGGATGAGCCCGTAGAGCCGAGTGGCTCGTATCCAGAGCTTGTGGGCTGCCTCATGTACCTGATGACATGCACTTGACCTGACCTTGCCTACCCTCTTAGCATCCTGGCACGCTACGTTGCGCCCGGGAGACACCGACCAGAGCACTGGGAGGCCGCTAAGAGGGTGTTGCGCTACTTGTGCAGTACGTCGGGCATGGGGCTCGTGCTTGGAGGACGGGCTCGAGTTGTCCTCACTGGCCACGCTGACGCTTCTTGGGTTGACGACTTGGCTACGCAGCGGTCGTCACAGGGTTACACTTTCAGCCTTGGCTCCGGCTCTGTTTTGTGGCGGTCTACCCGGTCGTCTTCTGTTCTCAGTTCCAGTTGTGAGGCTGAAATCTACGCAGGGGCCATGGCTGCACAGGAGTTACGCTGGCTCACCTACCTGCTGACTGACTTGGGAGAGCCGCCTAGTTCTCCCCCGGTTCTGTACGTGATTGCCTTGTGTCAAGAGCACAGACTAGAGCACAGAACGAAGCACATCGCCCTGCGGTACTTCCTTGCTCGAGAGTTGCAGCAGCGTGGTCAGCTTCGTCTTGCTTACGTGGCCTCTCGGGCCAACACTGCTGATATCTTCACCAAGGCACTTCAGCCTTGTGATCATCAGCGTTTCTGTACTGTTCTATGCCTTGTGCCTACTTGGTCTCACTTGCTCACTTCTTGACTTTGCTTGTACTGTGATCTATATACATATACCTGTATGCTTACACTTGTTAGGTTGTGATCACTGTATTGCTTGTTCTCCGTTATATAACTTTGCATGTGAATTGGCCTTGTGGCCATTTGCTTGTGCTCAGAGTGCGTGGTGACTTCGTGATCCACCCTTAGCTTGCTTTGCTTTTCTTGACTGGTCTTGTGACCCCTAGTTCTCCCCCACTTTGCCTATGGGGGTGTGTCAAACTTATATGTTGCATGTTATGTAGGCTATAGTGGGGTAGCCCATATGGGGTACAACCCAATTAAGGTTTGCTACTTGAACTCCTGCATGCTGCTAGTTCATTCATTCTCGTTTATTCTTCTGACAGTTCCCGTTCGTAACACAGGAAGAAAGGAGATTTCCCAGTGGCCGCATGTTACGCGTTGTTGTAAGCGAACTCTAGGGTCGGAAACTGTTGATCCCAGTGGCTGACGTCGTCTATGCACGCTGTGCGCAGTAACTTTTCAACCACTTGATTGAGTCGCTCTGTCTGTCCGTCAGTCTGGGGGTGGTATGCTGAAGACATCGCAAGACATCCCCAACAAACCCATGAGTTCCCTCCAGAACTTACTAGTGAATTTTGGGTCTCTGTCTGAGATGAGTGTAGCGGGGATGCCGTGGATGGTGATGATGCGGTCGAAGAGGAGGCGAGCAGTTGCTTCAACTGTTGCCGTGGCGTTGGTCGGGATGAAGTGGCCCATTTTGGAGAACTTGTCGATCACCACGAGTTTAGTGTCATGCCCTTGTGAGGTCGAAGGAAGTCCCGTGATGAAGTCGAGCCTAACGACCTGCCATGGCTGCTCCGATACGGGTAGAGGCTGGAGCAACCCTACTTTTTTCTGCTTGCTACTCTTCATCCGCTGGCATGTGTCGCATGAGGTGACGAATTGCTGCACGTCCGTTGCCATCCGGGGCTAGTAGTATTACTTCGCTATCTCTGCTAACGTCTTGTTGCTCCCGAAATGTCCCGCGTATGGTACGTCGTGGAACTCGAGCTGGATGCCTGCAACATGACCGGGGCGGCTTAACACGTCTGCTTTGTTGTGTAGCCCGGGCTTGTAGACGATGTCGTAGTGGAAGTGAGTTTCCAGGAAGTCCACCCACCGCAACTGTCATCGTGAGAGCGTCGGCTGCGACTTCAGGTATTTTAGACTGCAGTGGTCAGTATAGACTGTAGTCTTTGCTCCTTCTAGGTAACAGCTCCACGCCTTGAAGGCTATGACTATTGCTAAGGCTTCCTTGTCATGGATGGGGTAGTTCAGTTCTTCTCCGTGTAACTTCTTACTGAGGTAGGCGATGGGCTGCAAACCGCGTCCGTGATCCTGCATCAGTACTGCTCTGACTGCCTGGTCACTAGCGTCTGCTTCCACCACGTAGTCCTTGTCTGGGTCTGGTAGGATGAGTACTGGTGCTGTAGTCAGTGCTGTCTGTAGCTGCTCCATGGCTTGCTGATGAGGAGTATCCCATCATTTGGGCGTATCCTTTTTCAGTAGGTTGGTCAGTGGCGCTGCTATCTTAGCGTACAGCTGCACGAACCTGTTGTAGTAGTTGGCGAGGCCTAGGAACTGCTGCAACTCCTTCACGTTCTCTGGTACTTTCCACTTCTTGACGGCTTCGATTCTCCGCGAGTCACGTGTACGCCCTCGGCACTCACCATGTGCATAAGAAACTGCACCTTTTTCAGGGCGAAGTCGCTCTTCGACAGCTTCACGTAGAACTTGTTCGCCCGCAGGATCTCGAAGACTTTCCGTGCGGAGATAACTAGTACAACGGGAGCTAGGCTACGGTCTAGGCACGGGGCAAGAGTGATCTCTGCATTCGTTCACTAAGTCGTTTACTCGTGCTTGCACTACTTGCTGGTTCACGGGGGAGTTTGGCAAGAGTTCCACTAGCAAAAGTTCACAACAATGGTAGATACAACATTGGCAACACAGACTACATCAGAGCTAGCTAGGCTGCTGGTCGACCTCCAGCGCAGCATGGTCGACCGTGATCCAGCGCACCAGAGCTCGCACCGCTCCAGCGTTGCAGAGAAGCGGTTTGCCAACGTTGCAAGTCCACGGTGTGCCAACGCTGCAGCAAGTCGGCTGCACAGCGTTGCACCCGCAGGACAACGGTGCACCTGCTTCGCAGGTGCGTGCGGCTGGTTGGTGCTCCACACCTTGTCACGAGCACAGCGCAGACGCCTAGCAGACTCCACGCCAGCGACTGCACCCTCCAACCACGTTGACCTCGGGATACCACCCCCGAGGTCGGCTTCGCAGAAGCCTCCTTGGCGACCTTCGCACATGTCGCCCGGGTATCCAGGTTGACTGGGCAACCACGCCTGGTCGCCCAGCTCAGTTGATCACCGGCTACACCTGACCGGCGTCCCCAGGAAGAGGTGTCCCAGCACCCAGGTCGGCGTCCTGACGCCTAGGTCGGCGTCCAGGTGCTCAGGACACCGTGCAGACGCCCAGGTCGGCGGCCAGGCGCCCAGGACGCCGTCCAGACGCCTAGGTCGGCGTCCAGGCGCCCAGGACGCCGTCCAGACGCCTAGGTCGGCGTCCAGCCTCCCAGGACACCTTCCAGGCGCCCAGGTCGGCGTCCAGCCTCCCAGGACGCCGTCCAGCCTCCCAGGACGCCGTCCAGGCGCCCAGGTCGGCGTCCAGCCTCCCAGGACGCCGTCCAGGCGCCCAGGTCGGCGTCCTCCTGCTCGGCGCCCTCCACCTAGGCGCCCTCCAGCTCGGCGCCCTCCAGGTAGGCGCCCTCCAGCTCGGCGCCCTCCAGCTAGGCGCCCTCCAGCTCGGCGCCCACACTGCAACAGATAGGCTGCGCTCCCCACACATCCGACTACGAAGTCGGCTCCACCCAAACGAGGACGGGGCCAACCACAACTCCCGTTGACATTCCGCAAATGCTCCACGTGCTCCTTCATGTTCTTGGAGTAGATGAGAATGTCGTCCAAGTACACCACCACGCATTCGTCCAACAGGGGTCGTAGGATATGACTCATCTCCGCCTGGAACGTCGCTGGTGCGTTGCAGTGCCCGAACGGCATAACTAGATATTCGTAGGAGCCATATCTGGTACGGAACACCGTCTTGTGGATCGAGTTGTCTGCCATCTTGATCTGCCAGTAACCCAACCGTAGGTCCAGCTTCGAGAATACTGTTGCACCACACAGTTGGTTTAGAAGATCGTATATGCGCGTTGTGGAGTATTTGATTTTTACTATATGTTTGTTCAGTGCGCGGTAGTCGATGCACATCCGTAAACTGCCGTCTGGTTAAGGAGTGAAGAGAACTGGTGCACAGTAGGGAGAGGTGGATGGGCGGATCAGTTGTCTGTCCAGTAGATACTCTGTCTGCTTCTTCATGTCTGTCAGTTTAATCGGACTAAGACGGTATGGTGCACGTGAGATGGGTTTCATACCTAGTTCTTCCACGATCTCGTGCTCGTGGGTGCGTGCTGGAGGTACTCCCGCATGTAGGTTGTCTGGCATGATGTCTTTGTAATGCTCCAACACCTCCTTCACTGCTGCAGATAGCTCTGCGTTAGGCTTCTCCTCCTCTGTTGCTGCCATAACCAGAGCTAAGTAACCCGTGTTACTCTCGTTCACCGTTCGTTCGAACCGTGCAAGTGTCGTTTCAGGAACATTCCCTGTATCCGTCCAGCTTCTCAGCTCCACTCGTTTCCCGTTGTTGTAGATGCACGCCTTCCGATTGACCCAATCAATTTCGGGGTTGAACCGCTGTAAGAAATTTCGCCCCAAGATGAAGTTCGTGATCCGCAACGTCGGCTTCCACCGCAGCGCCCCTATGTGCAGTTGCAGTTATGCTTTGCCGTGGATGGGAAGTTTCGTACCGTCCATCATCGTTGCCGTGAACTTGGTCTCCTCCTAAGGTTCTCCAATTTTCTCCAACGTCCCGCGGTCACACACCGAGTGGGACGCACCACTATCCACCAGTGCCTTGAGGCGTCGCCCTTTGCAGAGAACCTCAAGCAGTAGTGGTTGTTGCCGCTCCGAGTAGCCGTAGATGGTCTCGTTTATAGGATCATAAGGTACGTCGAATATATCATCCCTAGGTCCTGCGGTCGAAGCTGCTGATTCATCAGTCTTCAAATGAGCAGGGTCAGAAGGATTTATCCGAGGTTGATTCAGCTTCTCCCGGGCCTGGAACCTTCCCCTAAGCCTTTGCAGCTGTGTAGGCTTCACCTGGGGAGCCTCAACAATGTGCTGCGGGGAGAGAATATTCACTCCTCGGAACGCACGACCCTTTTTAACGCTCCGGAGTTGTTTGCCCAACTTCTCAGGTTAATGAAAAATCTCTAAGGGCTTTTTCTTAGCCTCTAAATCTTTCCTGAATTTCTCAAAGGTTTGAAAACCACGAGATGAAATATTCTTAGTTAAAGTATTTTTTTAGGATAACTTTAACGAACTCTTACTCTCGGGGGTGTTCGGCTGGAGTTTTCCGGTCGGTGCAGAGTCTTTTTTCGCGAAGCCTCCATTCGTCTCGATGATTTCCCCTGTTGCCGGCCGGTCGTGACGTCTTAAATTCGCGCCATCATGTCCTCCTTTTTTTGCCCGGTCCGAAGTTACCACGTCGTCGCCTTTCTGCCTTTCCCGGATCTTTTCGTGATCGCCAGCTCGATCCGCAGCTACTGATTCCCTATTTTTCACTTCAGGGGTGCCGCACTGTTGTTGCCCTGCAGCTCCGCTTGTGCCTTCTTCATTTTCCAACACGCCAAGAATCGATGTCCTGGTGCGCCGCAAAATTCACACTTCTCATATTTTGTCGGCCGCTGCTTCGCGTCGATCTTGTCAATATCCATCGAGTCAGCGGTCGTGGGTGGTGCCGATCGCTCCGTGCCGAAAGACATTTTCGACATGTGGCATCGTGTCTCGGGTTGACATCGCGTCAGCGCATCGAATCTTGTCAGAAGTACGAACAAGAATGAATGGACTAGCAGCAAGATGGGTACAAGTAGCAAACCCTTATTGGGTTGTACCCCATATGGGCTACCCCACCATAGCCTACACAATATGCAGTATATAAGTTTGACACACCCCCATAGGCAAAGTGGGGGAGAACAAGAGGTCACAAGACCGGTCAAGAAAATCATAGCAAGCTCAGGGTGGATCACGAAGTCACCACGCATTATGAGCACAAACAAATGGCCACAAGGCCAGTTCACATGCAAAGTTATATAAAGGAGAACAAGAAGTACAGTGATCACAACCTAGCAAGTGTAAGCATGCAGGTATATGCATATAGATCACATTACAAGCAAAGTCAAGAAGTGAGCAAGTGAGACCAAGTAGGTATAAGGTCTAGAACAGTACAGAAACGCTGATGATCACAAGGCTGAAGTGCCTTGGTGAAGATATCAGCAGTGTTGGCCCGAGAGGCCACGTAAGCAAGACGAAGCTGACCACGCTGCTGCAACTCTCGAGCAAGGAAGTAGCGCAGAGCGATGTGCTTCGTTCTGTGCTCTAGTCTGTGCTCCTGACACAAGGCAGTCATGGCCTTGTTGTCGACGTACAGAACTGGAGGAGAACGAGGCGGCTCTCCCAAGTCGGTCAGCAGGTAGGTGAGCCAGCATAACTACTGTGCAGCCATGGCCCCTGCGTAGATCTCAGCCTCACAATTGGAATTGAGAACAAAAGACGAGCGAGTAGACCGCCACGAAACAGAGCCGGAGCCAAGGCTAAAAGTGTAACCCTGTGACGATCGCTGCGTAGCCAAGTCGTCAACCCAAGAAGCGTCTGCGTGGCCAGTGAGGACAACTCGAGCCCGTCCTCCAAGCACGAGCCACATGCCCGACGTACTGGCACTGTGACGCCTACACCGCGCACTGTACGTTTCCTGACCCGTGAGCAGCGTCTCCGGTTGGAGAGGGAGGAGCGTGAGCGGTTTGAGAAGGCACAGCAGCAGCAGCAGCAGCAGCAGCAGCAGCAGCATCAGCAGCAGCAGCAGGAGCAGTCTCAGTCGCAGGAGAGCGTAGAGGAGGAGTCACAGCAGCAGCAAGAGAGAGCAGCGGAGTTTTCACGACTGCAGCAGCAGGTGCAGTTGCAGCCGCAGCATGAGAGAGTAGTGGAGGAGTCACGAGTGCAGCAGCGGGTGCAGTTACAGTCGCACCCGGAGACGGTAGAGCAGGAGTCCCGTTCGCATCAGCAGGTGCAGTTGCAGCCGCAGCAGGAGAGGGTCGTGCAGGAGTCCCGGTTGGAGCAGCTGGTGCAGCTGCGGCCGCAGCAGGAGAGGGTCGTGCAGGAGTCCCGGTCGCAGAAGCGGGTGCAGCTGCAGCCGCAGCAGGAGAGGGCAGGGGAGGAGCCACAGGAGTAGCAGCAGGGACAGGTACTGTCGCAACAGACGCCAGAGGAGGCGGAGCAACAGCGACTGCGACTACGCGACCTGCCCGACCCAGCACCTGCACGCTTCGTTCGTGGTCCCCTACCGTCCCCTCCTGTTCCCCCCGTCCAGTCCCTTTCCTCGTCCATGTGGACTCCTCGTCCTCCCCTCAGTCGTGGTGTGTCTCCAGAGCCCCGTCGGTCTCGTTACCGTGCAGACGGTTTGTTCCACCTTGTTCTCCGCTCTCGTGTTCCACCTCCTCCAGTCCTTCCACAGCCTCTTGAGTCGTCCCTCACTGTGCCTCACGACCCGTTGTCCGACTACCTCCGTGCCTCCCGTCCTGTCGTCTCCCGTGTTCTGTCCGCGTTGGTCACTCACCCGACTGCACCCCTGTCGTCTGTCTCAGCACTTGTTACCACTGTCACTGGCTTTGCCTCTTCCCACCGCCTTGACTACGCCGCTCACTTGGTGAGTGGCCCTGATCGGTCTCCGTCCTCTGGGGGTGCTCCTGTCTTTCCCCTGGAGGTCCTAGAGGACAGGCAGTTCGAGCTTGGTTTCCTTGCGGCCGCTGTTCCTCATCTCTGTGCCATGCTGCTTACCCCTGAGGGGGATCCAGACGCTCTTTACATCCCGATCCCTCGCAATCACGCTGAGGCGGTCTCGGGACCTTGGGCCTCGTACTGGATAGCAGCTGAGGAGGCAGAGATGGCATCTTACGTCGACGCAGTCCCACCACCTGGGACGAATGTCGTCAGTGGCCGATGGCTCTACAAGGTGAAGCGGCCGCCTGGATCACCACCAGTGTTCAAGGCGCGCTACGTGGCGAGAGACTTCAGTCAGCGAGAGGGAGTGGACTTCTTCCAGACCTTTGCTCCCACCCCGAAGATGAGTACTCTTCGGGTGTTGCTGCATATTGCAGCCCAGCGCGACTACGAGTTACACTCCTTGGACTTTTCCACCGCGTTCCTTCAGGGGAGCCTGCACGAGCAGATCTGGCTGCGTCGCCCGCCTGGCTTCACTGGCTCTTTCCCACCTAGGACCCAGTGGCAGCTGCGTCGACCAGTCTACGGCCTGCGTCAGGCTCCACGTGAGTGGCACGACACACTTCGCTCGACCCTTGCAGCGCTTGACTTCTTTCCGTCGTCTGCTGACCCGTCACTGTTTGTTCACCGTGGGTCGACCCCGTTCTTTGTCCTGGTCTACGTCGACGACCTGGTGTTCGCCACTCCCGACCGACACGCGCTGGCCTCCGTGAAGGAGGAACTGCAGAGGAGACACACTTGCACTGACCTTGGTGAGCTGCAGCACTACCTTGGGTTGCAGATCACCAGGGACAGGGCAGCTCGCACCATTACGCTGACTCGGTCGCATATGGTCGAGCAGATCCTCACGCGGTTTCGCTTCCCGTTCTCCAAGGTACAGCTCACCCCTCTTGGTGTGGATCATGGGCTCACAGCTCCACCTTCGGACGAGTCATTTGAGTCCAGTGGTCCATATCCTGAGCTCGTGGGTTGTCTCATGTACCTGCTGACCTGTACTCGCCCAGACCTAGCTTACCCTCTTAGCCTCCTTGCGCGTTTTGTTGCGCCTGGGAGACACCGACCTTCCACTGGTACGCTGCTAAGAGGGTGGTGAAGTATGTGGCGAGTACATCAGGCATGGGACTTGTCCTTGGAGGGAAGCATCCAGTTACACTTACAGGTTACTCGGACTCGTCGTGGGCCGACGACGCGGAGATTGTTAGAGATTAAGGACGGAGTCTATGAAGATTAGGGGCTGAAATATCTCAAAATCGTCAACTACAATTCTGGACAGAAAAGTCGTCGTCACAAGAAACGTCGTCGACGAAAGGTCCACTGTTAGAATTCTTTCAAACTCGAGTATGTTGTAGCCCTGGACCGTGGCTATCTTTCCCAATTTGAATAGTATCAGAATATGGAGTATAACTCGAGTTATGAACTTCGGCGCACTAGGGGGTATGCTGCCATAGAAAACGTAACTCAATCACAATGATCTCACAAGTTCACACAAGAAAGTTAGAGTAGCACTAAACCAGGTGGAAGGGATGAGGAGGACGAGAGGGAACGTCCCAAGGAGTCCCCAACCAAAGGAAACTCCATGCCACACAATTCCCTTCCCCATAAGCAACCCAACTTTGACCTTTGTCACTATCCCAACCTCCACAATCCACCTCAACCCAACTTGGCCACACTTGCCAACCTGGTTTGGTTTCTCCCAACCATTTGGCAGCAACTACAGTAGAAAAGACGAATTTCCCAACCCCCAAAAGTCTGTACCCCATATTGAGTCAACCCCACAACTTCCCATAGTCACCACAACCAAATATCAAAAGCATACGAACTCCAACGTTCGTAACTTTCTTGTTCGTGCTCCGATTGAAGCGATACTTGGTTCCTCGGAAAGCTCTTGAGCAGAGGAGTCACTTCAGATATCTGCTCAAGCCAAATAACATTCACACACACACTCAGAAAAACCAAACCGCACAAAACACAAATTCTTGCACACACTCACAACACGCATGCAACGCACGAACATATGATGGGAGGCAGACAGACGTGAATGCGAATGGTAGCATCACTCAACAAACTCCCCCTCTGGCTGCCAACCATCATCCCACATGCCATAGCTCAAGCATGCATCCTCAATGCACACTCATTCCAGCAAGCTTCATGCCCTTCCAATGCTCAGATTCAGCCAGGCGCTTGGTGAGAATGTCAGCCGCCTGCTGATGGGTCTTCACAATCTCCAGCCGCACCTCCTTGTCCAGGAGCCTTCTCACCCAGTGCCACTTAGGCCTGATGTGTTTGGTCAGCCCATGAAGACAAGCATTCTTCGCTAGCTTCACCGCCGACTCATTATCACAGAAAATCACAGTCGGCTCCCTCTGACCAACTCCAATCTCCTCCAACAAACGCCTCAGCCACACCACCTCCTTTGCCCCATGATGCAGGGCCATGTACTCTGTCTCACACGAGGACTGCCCCACCTCATTCTGCTTCTTACTGCGCCAGCTCACTGCACCACCTCCGAACAGGCACACATAGCCTCCAATGCTGGTGCCATCCGCTTTCACCGAGTTGAAGCTAGCGTCAGTGTAGCAGGTCAGGAGCATCTCCCCCTTGCTCAAATCAGCTGCACTCCTCTGCAGCCTCTGCCTCACAGCACTGTACTCCAAACCCACTGATGCCGTTGCACTCACATAGCGGACCAACCTCTTGGCCGCTTCCAGCTGCTCATGACTGGGGCGTGAAACCACACTTGCAAGCCTGGATGTAGCAAAGGCAATGTCAGGCCGCGTGTAGTTAGCCGCATAATTGAGTGCCCCCACCATGGAATGAAACAGCTTCCTGTCACTCTCACCCACCACCTCCTCTTCAGCACAGGGCTCCACAGTGAACCCCGAAGGCAGTGGGGTGGCTGGCTTTCCTCCATCTTGCAGCCCATACTTCTCAGCCAGCCCCTCACAATACTTTCTCTGGTGCAACCTCAACACTCCCTTGTCAAGGTCCCTCTCCACATGCATGCCCAAATAGTACTTCACATCTCCCATCTTGGAGCACTTAAACTGCATCTCCAGCATCTCCTCCACATGCTCAATCATTGCAGACGACTCAGAGAAGAGCAGGATGTCATCCACATACACCAGGAGCATGAGAAACTGCTCCTTCTCCTGCAGCAGGAACAAGCTGTGATCACACTCACTCTTCTTGAAACCCCCAGCCAGCAGAGTCTCCTCTAACTTGTGGTACCATGCACGAGGAGCCTGCTTCAGGCCATAGATGGCCTTCTTCAGCCTGCACACCCTGCCGCTCCCATCATCCAAACCCTCAGGCTGTAACATGTACAGCTCCTCCAGAATGATCCCATTGAGGAAGGCGGTGGTGATGTCCATCTGCTTCACCCGCCATCCACGGTATGCTGCCATTGCCAATGACACCCGAAGTGTTGTGCCTTTCCCCACAGGAGCATAGAGCTCGTTGAAGTCCTTTCCCTTTGTCTGCTGAAACCCCTTAGCCACAAGCCTTGACTTGTAGCGGGTCAGCGCCCCATCAGGTCCGTACTTGTGCCTGAAAATCAGCTTGGAAGAAATGGCCTTCTTCCCAGGTGGCAGCTCACACAGCTCCCACGTCTCATTCTCTAGCAGAGAATCATACTCCTCCTTCACACTCTGCTTCCACTTTTCAGCATCGGGCCCGCTCAATGCCTCAGCTAGCGTCTTGGGCTCAGGGACGGCTGCCCAGTAGCAGTGTGCTATCTCATCCTCATCACACTGCTCAGCCACACTCCCAGCCCTTACCACCTTTGGCTTGCCACGGCTTGCATAGGTCAGCCTGTTAGGAGGGCGCACATCCCTCCTAGGACGGTCAGCCGTACGTCCGGCACCTTGTGGAGCACCTTGCTCCTCCTGCTGCTGCGGCTGCTGCTGCTGTTGCTGCTGCTGCTGCTCCTCCACCTCAGGTTCTCCCCCATCCTCTGTCACCCCAGAGATCTCATTCTCAGAGACAGAAACCTCCACCTGCCTCGAAGGCCGCTGCACCTCATCGGCCTCAATGATCAGTGGTGTTGTAGGAAGCTTCTGCTGCTGCTGCTTCCACTCCTTGTAGAACAAGGACTCAAGGAACTTAACATCCCTTGACACAGTCAGTTGCTGGCTCGTCAAGTCCCATATCAACCAGCCCTTGTGGTCCTTGGCAAGCCCCAAGTGCACACCCCATCTCCCAGAAGCTTCCAACTTTCCCCTCTTCTCCTTCGGTACATGAAACACCACCATGCAGCCATAAGTTCTCAGCATGTTGACTGCAGGCGCACTCCCATACCACTTGGTGTAGGGGACCCATTGCTTGTCCCCCACAGTCGCCAGCACCCGGTTCTTCACAACAACGACCTGCCGCAGTGCTGTCACCCAAAACGGATCCGGCAGCCCTGCACGCCCAAGGAGAGTGCGAGCACCTTCCTGCAGGGTCCGGTTGAACCGCTCAGCCACGCCATTTTGCTGAGGGTTGTAAGGCACTGTGAGCTGATGCTGGATCCCCTTCCGCTTCAGCTCCTTCTCAAAATCAGCGCCGATGAACTCTCCTCCGTTGTCAGTGCGGATCACCTTCACCTTGTGTCCGCTTTCCCTTTGTGCTCTCGGCATCCACTCCTTAAGAACAGCCGCTGCCACCTCCCCCTTAGTCTTGAGAGGGTACACCCACACCGCACGCGTGTGGTCGTCCACAATCGTCAAGAAGTAGCGGCTGCTTGAGAGAGAAAGGGCCCTCGTGGGGCCCACCACATCCATGTGCACTAGTGCAAGTGGTGCCTTGGCTGGTCCTGTGCTGCTGCTGAAGGGAAACTTCGTGAATTTGGTCTCAAGGCAGGTAGGGCAGCTCCCAATCTCCTTTGCTCCCCCCTTCACCTCCAGCCCCTTCAAGCACCCATCCTTTACCAACTTCTGCAGCATAGGAATGTTCACATGGCACAGCCTCTCATGCCACGTCTCCCAATCAGCCTCACCACTCCCAGATGAAGCCTTTGCCCATGCAGCTGTCGCATCCACACCAGCAAGCACCTCACCATGTGGCTGCTGTGGCTGCTGCACCTTCTTGACTGCATCCAGGGCCCCAGCAGTTGGTGCAGTCTCCTCTCCTCCCGCAGTTGCTTTAGCCGCTGCCGCTGCCTTTGCCGTTGCTGGTGATTTCCCCTTCCAAGGGATGATGGGCAGCTGCCACAGGTCCTTGATGCAGCTGCTCTTCTCCTCCAAGTTCCACAGCAGCAACTTCCCAAGCTTTGCACGGCAGCTGGTTGGGCCGAAGGTAACTTCAGCCTTGCTCTTCTGCAGCCGGCGCACAGAAAGAAGGTTAGCGGACAAACCTTCAACCAACAGCACATTCCCAAGCCCCACAAGCTCTCCATTGGCTCCCATCACCTTAGCATTCCCAACACCAATCACAGGGAGCAGAGCACCTGAAGCGGCAGCCACAAACTTGATCTTCCCAGGAGGTTGTACCTCATCAAGCAAATCTGCCCGTGGGGTCATATGACTCGTGCAACCTGAATCGATCACCCAGTGAGTGAGGGGGTGCATCACAACCTTCCCAACTGAACCCATATCACCCCCACTCCCTTGTGCATCCTCAACCATGAGGAACATCCCAGGGTCGGCTTTACCTTGTGCACCATCACCTTGTGCACCTGATCCTTGCACAGCGCCACCGCGTGCACGTTCACCACTTGGCGGCTTCATGCCTGGAGGGGCCCATCCCTCAGGCCGGCTGAAACACTTGAACCACGGGTGTCCAGCCTTCTTGCAGTACCAGCACGCACCCTCCATTCGGGTGCTCCCCCTGCCACCAGAGCTCCCATGCCCCTCATTGTAGTCACCTCGGCCTCTCCCTCTGCCAAAGCCTCTCCCACGGCCTCGGCCTCTCCCTCCCCCTCTTCCTCTGCTGCCTCCTGCAGCTCCATACCCCTCAGCAGTTTTGTTGGCAGCACCACCTCCCGTGTGGCGCCTGCGGAAGTCCTCTTGCAGAATCTGCTGCCGTAGCCACTCAGGCGTCCATTTGTCCTGCTGAACGTTGAGGGTGGGGATGAGGTTGTCCCACGAGTTGTCGAGCACCGAGACGATCTTGGTGCACTGTTGCATCTGCGACACTTCGCTGCCCGCCGCTGCCATCCTCGCATAGGTGTCCTTGATCTTGTCAAGGACCGGTTTCACATCATCTCCCGGTTTCATGGAGAGGGCAGCCAACTCCTTCTCCAACACAATCACCATCGGCAGCGTGTTGGGCTGAATCACGTCGCGTAGCAGCTTCCATGCCTTCGGTCCGGAATCATCCAACTCCACCAAATCCTTGATGTGCTGGAACATGTCGTTGTTGACCGATTGGAGGATGAGGTCATACAGCACCGCGCTCTTCTCAATCCACCGATCGCGGGCATCTCCTTCCCCCGGCAACTTCTCCTCTCCCATTGCAATTTTCAGTAGCTTGTAGCGCTTGAAGGCGCTCCGCATCCGCCCGCTCCATTCCTCATAGTTGGAGCCATCCAAAGCTTCGATCTTGGATGGTGGCGGTTCACTCCTCTTCTCAGCTGCATCTCCACTCCCTTGATTCATCTCCTCTGCTCCCAATCAGAGGTTTCAGCTCCCCCTTTTGCTGGTCACAATGTAGATCCACACAATCTTCACAAGTGTCGGCGCCAACGAAATTTGGGCAGAGTTTCCCCTTAGCGGAAGTCACATCCAACCTCCAGAACTCCACTTAGGCACGCCCACAGGCCATGGTGGGTCTAGGAGGGTCTTCACACTTCAGTAGACTCTCCACAAAGTCCTTAATCAGCTCTGATACCACTTGTTAGAGATTAAGGACGGAGTCTATGAAGATTAGGGGCTGAAATATCTCAAAATCGTCAACTACAATTCTGGACAGAAAAGTCGTCGTCACAAGAAACGTCGTCGACGAAAGGTCCACTGTTAGAATTCTTTCAAACTCGAGTATGTTGTAGCCCTGGACCGTGGCTATCTTTCCCAATTTGAATAGTATCAGAATATGGAGTATAACTCGAGTTATGAACTTCGGCGCACTAGGGGGTATGCTGCCATAGAAAACGTAACTCAATCACAATGATCTCACAAGTTCACACAAGAAAGTTAGAGTAGCACTAAACCAGGTGGAAGGGATGAGGAGGACGAGAGGGAACGTCCCAAGGAGTCCCCAACCAAAGGAAACTCCATGCCACACAATTCCCTTCCCCATAGGCAACCCAACTTTGACCTTTGTCACTATCCCAACCTCCACAATCCACCTCAACCCAACTTGGCCACACTTGCCAACCTGGTTTGGTTTCTCCCAACCATTTGGCAGCAACTACAGTAGAAAAGACGAATTTCCCAACCCCCAAAAGTCTGTACCCCATATTGAGTCAACCCCACAACTTCCCATAGTCACCACAACCAAATATCAAAAGCATACGAACTCCAACGTTCGTAACTTTCTTGTTCGTGCTCCGATTGAAGCGATACTTGGTTCCTCGGAAAGCTCTTGAGCAGAGGAGTCACTTCAGATATCTGCTCAAGCCAAATAACATTCACACACACACTCAGAAAAACCAAACCGCACAAAACACAAATTCTTGCACACACTCACAACACGCATGCAACGCACGAACATATGATGGGAGGCAGACAGACGTGAATGCGAATGGTAGCATCACTCAACAGAGATGCGTCGGTCTACACAGGGGTACTCCTTTAGCCTCGGGCAGGTCCTGTTTCGTGGCGGTCGACTCGGGCGTCGTCCGTCGCCGGTTCCAGCTGTGAGGCAGAGGTGTGCGCTGAGGCCATGGCCGCTCAGGAGCTTCGCAGGCTGTCTTTCCTTCTCACCGACCTTGGTGAGCGGCCTCGCTCTCCCCCAGTCTTGTTCGCCGACAACATGTATGCTGTCCTGTTGTGCGAGGAGCCCCGACTGGTTGGGAAGGCGAAGCACATCCAGCTTTGTTACTTCCTTCTGTGTGAGTTGCAGCAGCGTGGACAAGCACTCGTTCGACGTGCGGTCTCTGAGGCCAACACGGCAGATATCTTCACCAAGGCGTTGCCGCCTTGTGACCACCAGCGTTTTTGCACCCAGCTTGGCCTTGTGCCTGCCCATCCTCACTTGCTTACTTAGAGATGCCTTGTCCTGCATGTCTTGTACTCTTGCATCCCTTTATACTTGCTATATACCTGCATGTGGACTGGCCTTGTGGCCCCTTGCTTGCTCTCGGAGTGTGTGGTGACTTTGAGCTCCACCCTGAGGTTTGTCTTGTTCTTGTGGACTGGTCTTGTGGCCGTTGCTTGCTCTTGTTGTTTCTACAGGACTTCCGTCACCTAGACTATGGGGGTGTGTCAACATATATTTTATATGTGTTGTTTAGGTTAGTCTAGGTGTTACATTTCTACTTACTTGCATGATTAGGGTTTGCTATATCTAGGGTTGTACTTCACATTTTCTATCAATTCATTCATATCGTAACACAACACCCTCTTAGCGGCCTCCCAGTGCTCTGGTCAGTGTCTCCCGGGCGCAATGTAGCGTGCCAGGATGCTAAAAGGGTAGGCAAGGTCAAGTCAAGTGCAGGTTATCAGGTACATAAGGCAGCCCACAAGCTCTGGATACGGGCCACTCGGCTCTACGGACTCATCCGAAGGCAGAGCTGAGAGTGAGTGACCGGTAGGCAGAGGAGTGGACTGTGGCGAGGAGAACATGAAGCCGAAGCGCTGAAGGACTTCCTACACCATGTGTGACTGAGTCAAGGTAATGGTGCGCTGTGCTCTGTCCCGGGTGACCTGCAAGCCAAGAAATCTGCGCAGCTCACCCAGGTCTGTGCATGTGTGTCTCTTCTGCAGCTCCGACTTCACGTGGGCGAGTGCCTCAGTGTCAGCAGTGGCAAAGACCAAGTCGTCGACGTACACGAGGATGTAGAATGGCGGCAGAGAAGTGTCGGTGCGTAGAAACGGCGATGGGTCAGCAGTCGAAGGAGCAAACCCAAGAGCCGCAAGCGTCGTCCTCATTGTGTCGTGCCACTCGCGAGGCGCCTGGCGGAGACCGTAGACTGGCCCCCGGAGGCTCCACTGGGTACCTGCAGGAAACGACCCAGTGAAGACAGGTGGGCGGCGCAGCCATATCTCCTCGTGCAGGCTGCCCTGTAAGAAAGCTGTACTGAAGTCAAGAGAGTGAAGCTCGTAGTCACGCTGAGCGGCGACGTGCAGCAACACCCGAAGAGTGGTCATCTTCGGGGTAGGGGAGAAGGTCTGGAAGAAGTCAACTCCCTGTCGCTGACTGAAGCCTCGAGCAACGTAACGCGCCTTGAAGACAGGCGGAGAACCCGGCGGCCGCTTCACCCTGAAAATCCAGATGCCACTGAGGATGTTCGCCTTAGGAGGGGGAACCTCGTCGACGTAGGTGCCTGTGGACTTCCATGAAGCCATCTCTGCGTCCATGGCTGTCTGTCAATGAGAGGTGTAGGGACCCTCAATCGCCTCTGAGTAAGAGCACGGGGTCGGGATGTCTGGTGCATCCGGGTCTCCCTCAGGTGCAATCAGCATGGACACGAGATGAGGTACAGCAGCTGCAAAACACTCAAAGTCCTCCTGCATGCCAATCAGCATGGACACGAGATGAGGACGTCCTCCTGCAATCTGCATCCCCGACAGACGGAGGACAGACAGACTCAGACTCAGCAACAAGACTAGCGGCGTAGTCGAGGCGACATGCGGCAGCAAAGTCAACAAGCTCAGCAACTAGGGCAGACGCAGAAGTGGACTCAAACGAAGGGTCAGTGACAACAGTGGCTAGATGACGTCTGACAGTAGGACTGGCAGCACGAGCAAGGTCTGACGGCGGGTCAGCAACGTCAGGAAGAGAGGACGCAGAAGGAGATGGCAGAGGGACACGGTGTGGAACAGAGGAAGGACTAAGTGCCATCTGGTGCGTGCCTGGGACAGGAGGAGGACGATCAGTGCAAACAGCGCGAACAGGCGACGCAGGACGAGATGCAGGCTCACGACGCTCTCCTAAACCGCATGTGTGCTCAGTGTAAGGAGAAGGAGCAAGCAGTGGGGAGGCTGGCTGTAACTGAGGCTAAGACTGGTCAGGCGGTGGACACACTAAGGGAGGAGTAAGGCTAGTAGAAGGCAGGAGACCAAGAACCTGCTGAAGCAGTGGAACAAAGTACGATCGCGGCCGCACAGTGCCTCCAGAACCAACACCGACAGCACCAGCACCCCCAACTCCAGGGTCTCCAGCTCCAACGCCAGCAGTACCACCAGCTCCAGCACCTCCAGCAGCTCCAACTCCAGCGCCTCCAGCAGCTCCAGCTCCAGCACCTCCAGCTCCAACTCCTGCAGCACCTCCAGCTCCAGCAGCTCTAGTACCTCCAGTACGAGCACCTCCGGGACCAGCGGCTCCAGCACCTCAAGCAGCGCCAACTCCAGCGCCTCCAGCTCCAACTCCGGTAGTACCTCCAGCTCCAGCTTCTCCTATACGTCGAGTACAAGCACCTCCGGGACCAGCTGCTCCAGTGTCTCCAGCGCCAGGGCCTCCAGCGGCAGGCCCCCCAGCTCCAGCAGCACCACTCCAAAGGCTCCAGCGCCGAGCAAACCACTCGCGCAGCTGCGGTGGAGAGAGAGGCTCCTGCCGTGACGAGGCACCTGTAGGACCTCCACCAGACTCAGCACCCCCAGGCTCAGCACCCCCAGTCTCAGCAACCGCAGGCTCAGCACCCCCAGGCTCAGCACCCCCAGACTCAGCAACCGCAGGCTCGGCACCCCCAGGCTCCGCACGCTCAGGCTCAGCACCCCCAGGCTCCACACGCTCAGGCTCAGCACCCCCAGCAGCACCACCCCCAGCAGCACCAGAGTCGACAGCGACCTCGACAGGCTCGACAGGTTCTACCTGAGACACACCTGAGGGAGCAGGACCCTGAGGGGGGAGCGGGTCTACCGGAGGAGGACCTGGTGCGAGGAAGAGCGGCGGGGGGGGGGGGGGGAGAGGGGCAGTGCGGTATGGGAAGAGACGGCTGACTCGTCGAACGTGACGTCCTGAGAGGGCAGGACACGGCGCGAGGTGGGGTGGTAAAACTGCCAGGCAGGCGCGTCAGGGGGAAAACGAAGGAAGACGCAGGGGATGGCGCGGGCGGAGAGCTTGTCCGCGGACGTATCGCGGACAAAGGCACGAGAACCCCAGACCCGGAACACCGACGCATCGCCAACCTTCCCCGTCCAACGAAGTGTATGCGAGGTCTCCGGAACGGAGACACGGGGCCAGAGGTTGAGCTGATGCGCATCGTACCGGACCGCAAACGGCCACAGAAAATGGGGGGCAGCCGCATGGACCATGGAGGTACGAGCGACCTCCATCACTAAGCCAATGCGGCGCTCAGCAACCCCATTCTGCTGCGGAGAGGCCGGAAGCGTGAACGACTGGAGAATGCCCTCCCCATGACAAAAGTCCCGCAAGAGGTCGGAGGAAAACTCACCACCTCTGTCAGAGTGCAGCCGCAGGACTGGAAGGTCCGTGTGAAACCGCTCGCGGAGCTGGAGACGGACAGCGCGGATCCAAGGTATCAAAACATCAGGGACGTCCCCCTTGCTGCGCAAGGGGAAGACCGTGGTGTGACGCGAGTAGTCGTCAACAACCAGCAGAAAGTAGCGCTCGCAGCCCTGTCCACGGACGCGGGCTGGGCCCCACACATCCATGTGGAGGGTCTGCAGAGGAGCAGTCGTCGGGGGAAACGAGGAGGAGTGAGGAGCGACGCGCTGCCGCCCCTCGACACAGGGAAGGCAGGGAGGGGCATGCGAGGGTGGGAGGGGAGGCAGAGTCCTGGGAAGACCACAGACAAGGAGACTGGAGTGCATGCCACGGAGGCGCTGCACTGAGGGGTGACCAAGGCGGTGATGCCAAAGGAGGGTCTGGTGTGACAGAGAGCGACACGAGCAGGGGGCCGCTAGCTGACCTGACGCAGACGCATACGCAGCTACCCGAGGAGACACGGTAGTCAGTGTGTACAGACTCGACCCAGGCCGACGGGTGAACGTGGCCAGGTGTCGGCCCGTCCAGGAGCACGTACAGATCTCCATACGTTGTCCTCCTGGAATAAAGGTGTCAACCCATACATCCTGAAGGACGGCGTTGCTCACCAAGTTCGTAGAGAACGAGGGGAGGTGAAGACCTGACAGTGAGCCAGACGGAACCGCCGGACACGGGAGAACAGTGGAGGAACGTGCAAGGACTGGGCCCCCAGAGGGGTCAGCCAGAGAGACAGCAGCAGGTGCAGGGAGCGGTGTGAGTGTGGTACTGTCACGAAAGAAACAGCGGGAAGCACCTGAGTCAAGCGTGAAGGTGTGCAAGGCCTCAACAGGCGCAGTACCAGAGAGAGCAGACTCACTAGCACCAAGAGCAGCAGCCTCTATACCTGGGTCGGGTGGCATACACAGGTAACAGTCACCCTCAGCACTAACAGTCAATGCATACATGGCAGCAAGGATAGCATCATAATCAAGAGCAAAGATATCCACACCCTGCCTAAGCAGCTCTGCCCACCGGGGGAGCTCAGTTGCGTCAGGAAATTCTGCGCGAAAGGTGTCGTCAAGACGGGAGAAGCACCGGTGCTGTGTGTGAAGCTTCCCGCATGTCTGACCAGAGCTGTCACCTGTGCGAATGACATACGGGCAGCGACCACTACCCCCAGACGCCCCACGCTGAGAGAACCACTCACTAAGCTCCTGGGGCGAAGGGGTCTCACGTTGACGCTGCTGCTGCTGCCTCTGACCACCGCCAAAGCCTCCCCTCTGACTGGTACCACCCCGGCCGCCACCACTGCCGCCGCCTCCACTCCCACCGCCGCCACCACTGCCGCCGCCACCACTCCCACTGCCGCCACCACCGCCGCCACCCACGCCTCCACCCCAACCACCACTCCCGCCGCCACCACCACCACCCCCACCACCTCCACCGCCCCCACCACCGCCTTCACCGCTGCCACCCCCACCGCCCCTGCCTCCCCTGCCCCTGCCGCTGCGGCGCCTCCCACTAGGGGCAGACGCAGCTCCTACCTCCTCAGCACGAAGGTAGTCAACAGCTGCTGCAGAGGCGACTGAGGGGACAAGGGGGGAGGGTGAACACCCCTCAAAGAAGTGAGTGCGAGGAGTGCCACGAGAAGCACCTACAGCGACTATACTAGTCTCAGCTGCTAGGAGGTGCTTCTCGAGCAGGTCAACTGTGAGGTCGGTGGGGTCAAGGGCGAGAAGGAGGTCCCTGACAGCGCTAAGAGAGTCAGGGAGGCGGGTGACTATGAAGTAGAGAGTGATGTACATGGGAGGGGGTTCTTGGCGAGGAACTTGGCGGGAAGCGCAGCGCGGTAGCGAGTGTCACTAGTGCGAAGGTGAGTGACGAGGTCGGCGACTGTGGAAAAGGCGGACAGCTCTGGGAACAGGTAGGGCAGGAGAAGGCGACCTAGAGCAGCTGTGGCCGGAGAGGAGTAACGAGCGACTACAGCGTCGTACAGGGCTCGAGCAGTCTTGTGCGGGCCAAAGTGAGCGCGTTCGGCTAACGGCAAGTGGTTGCGAACGGCTAGGCGAGCAGCAGCGTCACGGGTAAGCCACTGTGAGCAAGTCGCACTGTCAGCTGTGGCGGCAGGGGCAAGAGAGACGCCAGACGTGAGGTCAAACAGAGAAACCCCGTCCTTAGAATCGCTCAGTAAGTACAGCTGTAAGTCGTCGAGCCACGCATCGAACTCTATCGGGCGGCCCTCCAGATCGAAGGTAAGGACACTGAGAGTGGCCATAGCGGGCAGAGCAGGCGGGCGCGCTAGCAGCAGGGCAGCACGCAGGCAGGGCAAAGCAGGGCGGCAGCCAGCAGGGCAGGGCGGCGCCGTGGCGAGCGGCTCTCAGGCAAGGTGGCGCGGCGGCTAGCTGCACGAGGGCAGGGCAGGGCGGCGCGGTGGTGAGCGACGCGCGGGCAGGGCGGCGGCGCGGCGGCGAGTAGAGCGCGGGCTAGGCGGACGACGCGTCCAATCCATTCTGCTAGTTCAATCCATTCTTGTTCATTCTGCTGATAAGAGGCTGGTGTTCGTGCACGCCACGAGGTTGGCGGGTACGGCGAGGCGGACTTTGAGATTCTGCTCCTTGGAACTCGTGCGCAGTGGGCGCGTGAGCACCCCCCTCCCCGTGCACATCGAAGGTGATGGCGACAATGTTGTCGGCGGTGGAAGCACGAGGGTTCGCGGAGTGATACGGCCCGCCGATGTCAGCGTTGGCGGAATGCAGGCGCAAGTGCTGCGATCGTCTGCGACTGGAGGCAGCTCGGACGGCAACATCGATGGTCGACGTCAATCTCCTCTGCGGAGTGGAGTCGGGCCGACTTTGGCGACTCATGCGTCGGCTGGTCGAGAGGGAGGCATCGCGCCGGCGTACGGATATTTTAAATTTTCGCCAGAGAAGATCGCTGTGCCGAAGCTGCTGGAAGGTCGACACGATTTGATCACATGGAACGAGTCCATTGAGCCTCAGCTGGAGATCGCCGGATTGAAGAAGTTCGTCGACGGCAATGTTGACACGCCGGACGCAGACAACTCTGAACTCTGGGCGGAATTTTGCGCTGCTCATCTACTAACCTTCATAGTCATTTCGGGGTGTTGCTGGCCTCTGGTGCAGGTGGCATTGACGTCGTGCAGACAACGTGCGGATGCTGGCTACCAAGCATGGCAGTACATCATGCGCACCTACAAAGCGACCGACGACCTCTAAATCAGTCAACTGGAGAAGAAGTTGACCAACATTCGGATGGGGGAGCAGGAATCGGCGACCGAGTACTGCAATCGAGCGCGGCGAGTCTTGGCCGATCTGCGGATGGCCGGCGTCGATTACTCGGTGGCGTCGTATGTCACTCATGTCATCAGTGGCCTCCCCTCGGGCTACAATTTGATGCGCCGGATGCTGACAATTCCCGTCACGCGCGAGACTCTGAACGAGGACTCGCTTTCGAGCCACATCATCCAGGACGAGTTCATGCAGGAGTCTGAGCGACCTGCAGAACTGCTTCCGCAGGCCAACTACATCGCCCCAGCGAAGCAGGGATGCCAACAGGGGCAGCGTGGGAAGTCTGGCGGAGGTGGTGGCTGGAAGTCGTCGAACGCGAAATCGACGGAGGGTGCCGACCGCGGGAAGTCGGCGAAAGGTGGAGATCGCGGCGGCAGTGGCACACGTCGAGAAGGACGCCGCTGCTACATCTGCGATGCTCCCGACCACCTCTCGTACGACTGCCCCAACCGAGACGTGTCTGACGACGACCGGGACGCCAACCGTAGAAAGGGAGATGGTGGCCGTCGTCGTCAGGACAACCAGCAGCGCAAGGAGAAGCAGGCGTCGAAGACGTCTTGGACGAAGGATGCTGGCTCCTCTGGCGGCAACACTCGTGGCGCGGAGGCTTCGTGCTCGATGGTCGGCATGGCGGAGCCGACGATCTCGCTGGCGCTGGAGGCTGGCGAAGACTTCAAGGCGGTCGCTGCTGCTGTGCAGGCCAATCTGACTATCGTGCTGCTCGACAGCGGCTGCTCCCACCACTTGATGGGGACGAAGGAGGCCTTCGTCGACATGCAGCCGAGCGGCGACGTTTGCCACGTCCGCGGATTCAACGGGGCACTTCATAGCGTCGAAGGCAGAGGCACCGTTGTTCTGCAAGGGGAGGCCGGGAAGCAGGTCCTCGTCCCCGACGAACTCTACGTTCCGGGTGTTCACGCGAACCTGCTGTCTGCTGGCCAGCTCAAGGAGAACGGCGTGAAGCTACAGGACGACGACGGAGAGATGTTGCTCGTGTCTTCTGCCGGCGATGTCCTTGGTCGAGTACGCTACTCCGGCAGAGTACTCTGCACCAACCTGCGCCCCTGCTCGACGACGACTTCGACAGAGGTTGTGGCTCTGCGGACGGTCGCGTCGGCGACGAAGTCGACCCCGGACATGTGGCACGCCCGACTTGCGCACGTCGGCGTCGACACGATCAAGAGCTCGGCGAAGCATGAGTTCGCTGCCGGTCTGGACATCAAGAAGTCGACCGCAGATGATCTGCCGTGTGCCTCCTGCGTTGGCGGCAAGCTTGCACGGCACACCTTCCTCGACCAAGGATCAGACGCCGAGAACGCGCTCGATGTGGTGCACATCGACCTCTGCGGACCGTTTCGGGTGGCCGCCAACGATGACAGCCTCTACTTTCTTTTGTTGAAAGGTAGGAAGACTCGCTACGTGTGGGTGAGGCCTATTGCAGAGAAGAGCGACGTGCTGGTCGTCTTCGAAAAATGGCTGAAGGAGGTGGAGTGGCAGACGTCGACGACGGTGAAGAAATTGCGTTCGGATCGCGGAGGTGAGTTCCTCGGTCGCGCCTTCACCGACCTCGTCGAGGACAAAGGGAATCCTCCACAATCTGACGTGCCCCTACACTCCGCAGCAAAACGGGATGGCAGAGCGGGAGATGCGTACGATGGTCGAGGCCGTACGAACGATGCTTCTGCACATGGGCGTGAAGCATCACTGGTGGCACCTCGTTCTGCGACAGGCCGTCTGGGTGCGCAACTGCCTCGAGCGTGCTTCTCTGCCAAAGGGGACGACGCCACACGAGCTGCTGTTTGAGAAGAAGCCGGATCTAACGCTGGCGCGCGTGTGGGGCTGCATGGTGCAGTTCATGGTCCCCGAGAAGCGGCGCGGCGGGAAGTTGGCGCTGAAGGCCCGTTGGGGTCTTCACCTCGGAGTGTCGGCAGAGAGCAAGGGCTGGGAGGTGCTCGACTTGACGGACAACAAAGTCGTCATGACGGTCGAAGCGATCTTCTACGAGACCCTGTCAATGGAAATGTGGAAGGTGGAGTACGGGCCGGCGTCGAAGAGGACGCCCTCTACCCCGCCGACCGATTCCTCCTCGGTGCACCCTCCACTGCTCGCCACGGACGACGAGCTTGATGAGGACGACGCAGACGACGTCACCCCCTCCCGCCCTCCCCTTGTCCAGGGATCCTCGTCGGCCGCCGGCGATGAGGGGAGCCTCGGTGCGTCGACTGCGGCGCCGACCGGTTGCATCGCCGGTGGCCGACGTGACGCCGAGAAGGTCGGCGACGGGAAGCGGCAGCCGACAGGGGAGCTGTCGGCGTCGAAGAAGACGACCGCAGAGAAGGCGTCAGCAGAGGTGCCGACTGCACAGAAGCCATTGGCAGAGGCGCCAGCTGCAGGGAAGCCATCGGCACAGAAGCCGATCTTGGGGGAGCAGTCGGTAGAGGAGCTGCCGACAGGGGAGCAGTTTGACGACGACTCGTCGAGCGACGACGTTGTGGAAGTCGTCGGTGTGGCCGGCGGTAAAGGGGAGCTGTTGGCAGGGGAGCAGTCTGAGGACAGTGACGTGGTGGAGGTTCCGGTCAAAGAAGTGAAGCAGCGGCATTCTACCCGCTCCAACTTCGGCAAGCCGCCTGAGAAGCTGAGCTACCACGCTTGTCTGGCGCCGACGGCCTACAGCAGTCTGCTCGACGACGCAGAGGATGACGTTGATCTTCCCGAGCTCGACCCCGACATGCACGCCGATCCTGAGCATCGCTGGGACATCGCCAACATGACGGTGAAAGAGGCGTTGGCGAGCTGGAAAGGCAAGGCGGTGAAGGCCGCCATGGACGAGGAGATTAAGAGCCTCATCTCTAATGGAACGTGGGAGCTGGTCGAGCATCAGCGCGGTGTCAATGTCATGAAGAATCGCTGGGTGCTCATGACGAAGTATCACGTCGACGACACGGTCGCCCGCGAGAAGGCTCGCTTGGTGGTGAAAGGTTTCACGCAGGTCTACGGCGCAGATTACGACGAGACGTACGCGCCAGTGGGGAGCTACGTTACTCTGCGGATCTTCCTGTGAAAGATAGAACGAGGAATGACTAGAAACAGGACAGTACATGGTTTGTATAGGCAAAACCTAACAGGACTGTACCCCATAAGGAGTGCCCCACTACAGCCTACAATATGGTTCTGACACACCCCCATAGGCAAAGTGGGGGACAAGCAAGAGAACGAAGCAAGGTCAAGCTCAGGGTGGATCACAACGTCACCACGCAGTCCGAGCACAAGCAAATGGCCACAAGGCCTGTCCACATGCAGAGTTATATAAAGGAGAGAAAACAGTACAGTGATCACAACCTAGCCTAAGCATGCAGGTATATGTATATAGATCACAGTACAAGCAAAGTCAAGAGGTGAGCAAGTGAGGCCAGGTAGGCACAAGACCTAACATAGTGCAAAAGCGCTGATGATCATAAGGCTGAAGTGCCTTGGTAAAGATATCAGCAGTGTTGGCCCGAGTGGCCACGTAAGCAAGACGAAGCTGACCACGCTGCTGCAACTCTCGAGCAAGGAAGTAGCGCAGAGCAATGTGCTTCGTTCTGTGCTCCAGTCTGTGCTCCTGACACAAGGCAAGCATGGCATTGTTGTCGACGTACAGAACTGGAGGAAAACGAGGCGCCTCTCCCAAGTCGGTCAGCAGGTAGGTGAGCCAGCATAACTCCTGTGCAGCCATGGCCCCTGCGTAGATCTCAGCCTCACAACTGGAGCTGAGAACAGAAGACGAGCGGGTAGACCGCCACGAAACAGAGCCGGAACCAAGGCTGAAGGTGTAACCCTGTGACGACCGCTGCGTAGCCAAGTCGTCAACCCAAGAAGCGTCTGCATGACCAGTGAGGACAACTCGAGCCCGTTCTCCAAGCACGAGCCCCATGCCCGACGTACTGCACAGGTAGCGCAACACCCTCTTAGCTGCATCCATGTGCTCTGGTCGGTGTCTCCCAGGAGCAACATAGCGTGCCAAGATGTTAAGAGGGTATGCCAGGTCAGGTCGAGTGCAGGTCATCAGGTACATGAGGCAGCCAACAAGCTCTGGGTACGGGCCACTCGGCTCTACGGACTCATCCAAAGGCAGAGCTGAGAGCGAGTGGCGAGTAGACAGAGGAGTGGCCTGAGGCGAGGAGTACGTGAAGTTGAAGCGCTGAAGGACCTGCTGCACCATGTGTGACTGAGTCAAGGTAATGGTGCGGCGTGCTCTGTCCCGGGTGATCTGCAAGCCAAGATAGCTGCGCAGCTCACCCAGGTCTGTGCACATGTGTCTCTTCTGCAGCTCCGACTTCACGTGGGCCAGTCCAGCAGTGTCAGCAGTAGCAAAGACCAAGTCGTCGACGTACACGAGGATGTAGAACGGCGGCAGAGTAGTGTCGGTGCGGAGAAACAGCGACGGGTCAGCAGTGGAAGGAGCAAACCCAAGAGCCGCAAGCGTAGTCCTCAGTGTGTCGTGCCACTCACGGGGCGCCTGGCGGAGACCATAGACTGGCCGCCGGAGACTCCACTGGGTACCAGGAGGAAACGACCCAGTGAAGCCAGGTGGGCGGCGCAGCCAGATCTCCTCATGCAGGCTGCCCTGCAGGAAGGCTGTGCTGAAGTCAAGAGAGTGAAGCTCGTAGTAACGCTGAGCAGCGACGTGCAGCAGTACCCGAAGAGTGGTCATCTTCGGGGTGGGAGAGAAGGTCTGAAAGTAGTCAACCCCTTGCCGATGACTGAAGCCTCGAGCCACGTAACGCGCCTTGAAGACAGGCGGAGAACCCGGCGGCCGCTTCACCCTGAAAATCCACATGCCACTAACGATGTTCGCCCCAGGTGGGGGAACTTCGTCGACGTAGGTGCCTGTGGACTTCCAGGAAGCCATCTCTGCGTCCATGGCTGTCTGCCACTGAGAGGAGTAGGGACCCTCTATCGCCTCTGCGTAAGAGCGCGGGGTCGGGATGTCTGGTGCATCCGGGTCTCCCTCAGGGGCAAGCAGCATGGACACGAGATGAGGTAAAGCAGCAGCAAAACACTGGAACTCCTCCTGCCTGTCCTCGAGGACGTCCGTGCTAAGAGCACACTCACCCCCGACGGACGGAGGACAGACAGACTCAGACTCAGCAATAAGACTAGCGGCGCAGTCTAGACGAAAGCGAGCAGCAAAGTCGACAAGCTCAGCAACAAGAGCAGACGCAGCAGTGGACTCAAACGAAGGGTCAGTGACAACAGTGGCCAGGAAACGCGGGACAGTAGGACTAGCAGCACGAAGGGAGTCAGACTCCGGGTCAGCTAGGGCAGGAAGAGAGGACGCAGGAGGAGACGGCAGAGGGACACGCTGCGGAGCAGTGGAAGGACGCAGAGCCATCTGGTGCGTGCCAGGGACAGGAGGAGGACGCTGACGCGAACCACGACCACTATTGCGAGCAGCATGAACAGGCGACGCAGGACGAGACTCAGGCTCACGACGCTCCGTAAGGCCTCCGGTCGGACCAGTGTAAGGAGAAGGAGCAGGCAGTGATGAGGCGGGCTGTAACTGTGACTGCGACTGGACAAGCGGTGGACACTCTAAGGACGGAGCAGGACCAGTAGAAGGCGGGAGACCAAGAACCTGCTCAAGGAGCGGAACGAAGTACGGCCGCGGCCGCGCAGCGCCTCCAGAACCAGCAGGGACAGCACCAGCACCCCCAGTGTCAGCTCCCACTCCAGCAGTACCACCAGCAGCCCCAGTAGCGCCAACTCCAGTACCCACAGGAGCACCGGCTCCAGCAGCACCTCCAGCTCCAGCACCTCCAGCAGCTCCAGCTCCAGTAGGACCACCAGAAGCCCCAGCAGCTCCAGTAGCGCTAGCAGCACCCCCAGTAGCTCCGCCAGCTCCAGCACCACCACCGGGCCCAGCAGCTCCAGTACCTCCAGTACGAGCACCTCCGGGACCAGTGGCTCTAGACCCCCCAGTAGCTCCAGCAGCAGCAGGACTCCCAGCTCCCGCAGCACCACCAGCTCCAGCACCTCCAGTAGCTCCAGCAGCACCTCCAGCAGCTCCAGCAGCACCTCCAGCAGCTCCAGCAGCACCTCCAGCACCTCCAGCAGCACCTGCAGCAACACCAGCTCCAGCACCTCCAGCAGCTCCAGCAGCACCACCTGGCCCAGCAGCTCCAGTACCTACAGTACGAGCACCTCCGGGACCAGTGGCTCCAGAACCCCCAGTAGGACCGCCAGCGCCCGTAGCACCACCAGCTCCAGCAGCACGACTCCAGCGCCTAGCAAACCACTCGCGCAGCTGCTGTGGAGAGAGCGGCTCCCGACGGGACGAAGCAACCGAAGGACCTCTAGGCTCAGCACCTCCAGACACCACACGCGCAGGCTCAGCACCCTCAGGCTCCGCACCCCCAGACTCAGCAACTACAGGCTCAGCTCCCCCAGGCTCAGAACCCCCAGGCTCAGCACCCCCAGACTCAGCACCCCCAGGCTCCACACGCTCAGGCTCAGCACCCCCAGACCCGGCACCCGCAGGCTCAGCACCCCTAGCAGCACCAGAGTCAACCGCTACCTCGACAGGCTCGACTGCGTCTACCTGGGACACACCTGAGGGGGCAGGACCCTGAGGGGGGAGGGGGTCTACCGGGGGAGGACCTGGCGCGAGGAAGAGCGGCGGGGGGGGGGGAGGGGGGCAGTGCGATAGGGGAAGAGACGGTAATAAGGAACCGACTCATCAAACGTGACGTCCTGAGATGACAGAACACGGCGCGAGGTGGGGTGGTAGAACTGCCAACCAGGCGCGTCAGGGGGGAAGCCAAGGAAGACGCAGGGAACAGCACGGGAGGACAGCTTGTCCGCAGACAAGTCGCGGACGAAAGCTCGAGATCCCCAGACACGGAACACAGACTCATCGCCAACCTTCCCCGTCCACCGCAGAGTAGGTGTGGTCTCCGGAACGGAGACCCGGGGCTGGAGGTTGATCTGATGCGCCGCGTACTGAACCGCGAACGACCACAGAAAATGGGGAGCAGCAGCATGGATCATGGACGTACGAGCGACGTCCATGACCATGCCAATGCGGCGCTCAGCAATCCCATTTTGCTGTGGAGAGGCCGGAAGCGTGAACGTCTGGCGGATGCCCTCCGCACGGCAGAAGGCCCTCAGAAGGTCGGAGGAAAACTCTCCACCTCTGTCTGAGTGCAGACGCAGAACAGAAAGGTCCGAGCGAAAACTCTCGCTGAGCTGACGACGAGCAGCGCGGATCCAGTCGATCAGCACCTCAGTGACTTCACCCTTGCGGCGCAAGGGGAAGACTGTGGTGTAACGCGTGTAGTCGTCAACGACCAGCAGAAAGTAGCGCTCGTGACCCTGTCCACGGACGCGGGCTGGGCCCCACACGTCCATGTGAAGAGTCTGCAGGGGAGCCTCCGTCGGAGGGAACTCGGAGGAGTGAGGAGCGGCGCGCTGCCGCCCCTCGACGCAAGGAACGCAGGTAGGGGCAGGCCCCGGAGGAAGGGGAGGGAGAGACGGGGGAAGACCAGTGACAAGGACCCGGGAGGCCATGCCTCGGAGACGAGGCAGGGAGGGGTGACCAAGGCGGTGGTGCCAGAGGAGAGTCTCGTGAGACAGGAGGCGACACGAGAAGGGGGCAGACTCAGGGCCAGACCGGGACGCTGCAGCAAACACCTGACCCGACGCGGCTACCCGACCAGACTCAGCAACCGGAGGAGACACGGTAGTCAGGGTGTACAGGCTCGACCCAGGCTGACGGGTGAACGTGGCCAGGTGCCGGCCCGTCCGAGTACATGAACAGTGGGTCACCCGCTGACCTCCAGGAGTGAACTGGTCAACCCACACGTCCTGAAGGTCAGCTCCACTCACCAAGTTCGTGGAGAACGAGGGGAGGTGGAGGCCAGACAGAGAGCCAGACGGGACCGCCGGACACGGCAGGACCGTGGAGGAGTGGGCAAGGACCGGACCCCCAGAGGGGTCAGCCAGAGAGACTGCCACTGGCCGACAGAGCGGCGAGAGTGTGGTGCAGTCGCGAAAGAAGGAGCGGGAAGCACCCGAGTCAAGGGTGAAAGTGTGCAAGGCCGCAGCAGGCGTAGTACCAGAGAGAGCAGACTCACCAGCACCTGGAGCAGCAGACTCACTAGCGCCTAGAGCAGCAGCCTCACCGACACCTGGAGCAGGAGACGCACCAGCACCTAGAGCAGCAGCCTCACCAGCACCTAGAGCAGCAGACTCTATACCTGGGTCAGGCGGCACACACAGGTAACAGGCACCCTCAGCACTAGTAGGCAATGCATACATGGCAGTGAGGATAGCATCATAGTCAAGAGCAAAGATATCTACCCTCTGCCTAAGCAGCTCCAGCCAGGTGGGGAGCTCAGCCTCGTCGCCAAACTCGGTACGCCAGGCGTCGCTCAGACGGGCGAAGCAGCGGGACTGCGTGTGGCCAACCGTCCCGCAACCCTGACCAGCCCGATCACCTGTGCGAATGACGTGCGGGCAGCGAACGGTACTCCGAGACCCTCTACTCTGAGCGTACCACTCACGAAGTTGCTGTGACGTAAGTGGCTCGCGCGGACGCCGCTGCAGCTGCATCTGGCCACTGCCAGACGCTCCCGACTGACCAGCTCCAGGGCGACAGCCACGACGGCCACCGCCACAGCCCCAACTAGCGTACCACTCACGAAGCTGCTGGGGCGTGAGAGACTCGCGCGGACGCCGCTGCAGCTGCATCTGGCCACTGCCAGACACTCCCGACTGACCAGCTCCAGGGCGACAGCCACTACGGCCACTGCCACACCCCCAACTAGCGTACCACTCACGAAGCTGCTGGGGCGTGAGAGACTCGCGCGGACGTCGCTGGAGCTGCATCTGGCCACCGCCAGTAGCAGCAGTAGCAGCAGTAGCAGCAGTAAGAGCTGTAGCAGCACTAGTAGCTCCTAGGGCAGCAGCACCTAGGGCTCCTTTTTTTTTTTTTTTTTTTTTAATTATTATTTATTTATTTTAGGGTTTGGCAGGGCGCGCTGGGCGCTGCAGAGGCGGCTCGCGGGCTGCAGGGGTGGCTCGCGGGCTACAGGGGCAGTGCGCTGGCTGCTAGGGTCAGCGCGCGGGCGGCTTGAACGGGGCGACGCGCGTGCCCTAGGGCGACGCGACGGGCAGGGCAGGGCGGCGCGCGTGCCCTAGGGTGACGCGACGGGCAGGGCAGGGGCGGCGCGCGGGCCCTAGGGCGACGCGACGGGCAGGGCAGGGGCGGCGCGCGTGCCCTAGGGTGACGCGATGGGCAGGGCAGGGGAGGCGCGCGGGCCCTAGGGCGACGTGACGGGCAGGGCAGGGGCGGCGCGCGTGCCCTAGGGTGACGCGACGGGCAGGGCAGGGGCGACGCGCGGGCCCTAGGGCGACGCGACGGCCAGGGCAGGGCGCAGCGGCGCGGGTAGGGCAGGTGCTCACCAGGGGCGGGTAGGGCAGGTGCCACCGGCGGCGGGTGGGGCAGGCACGTGACAGGCGGCTGCAAGGTAGGGCCGCGACGAGGCGGCTGCAGGTCAGGGCCGCGACGGGGCGGCGGTAGTAGGGCCGCGACGAGCGGCTGAGGGCAGGGCCGCGACAGGTGGCGGCAGGGCAGGGCCGCGACGGGCGGCGAGGTCAGGGCCGCGACGTGGGGCAGCAGGGCAGGGCCGCGACGGGCGTCTAGGTCAAGGCCGCGACGGGCCGGTAGGGCAGGGCCGCTACGGGCGGCAGTAGGGCAGGGCGCGCTACGGCGCAGGTGAGGCAGGCGCGAGGCGCGCTTCGGGCAGGGCAGGAAAAATCGTGGTGGGCCCTAAAAAAAAACACGTTCCCACTAGGGAACCTGCTCTGAAACCATGTGAAAGATAGAACGAGGAATGACTAGAAACAGGACAGTACAGGGTTTGTATAGGCAAAACCTAACAGGACTGTACCCCATAAGGAGTGCCCCACTACAGCCTACAATATGGTTCTGACACTTCCTCAGCATCGTAGCAATCCTCGACCTGCACCTGATGCAGCTGGACATGAAAAACGCATTTCTGCAGAGCAAGCTAGATCGCGTCCTCTACATGTACCAGCCCGACCACTACAATGACGGGACCGGGCGCGTCTGCAAGCTGCTGAAGAGCTTGTACGACCTGAAGCAGAGTCCGCTGCTGTGGTACTCGGCGCTCGACGCGGTGCTGATCGGCGCTGGTTGGAGCAAGAGCCAGGTAGATGAAGCGCTCTACTTCAAGGTCGGCGACGACGGCGTGGCGTGATGGGTGCTCGTCTACGTCGACGACCTGCTCGCTCCAAGCAGCAGCACTGTGATGCTGAAGGAGCTGCTGGAGGCCGCCTTCGAGCTGCGCGAAATCAGCCCGGTCGAGAAGTATCTCGGGCTGGAAATCGTGCGCGACCGTCTTCCGCGGAAGCTGTGGCTTCACCAGCAAGCCTACGTCAACAAGCTGCGTCGGCGCTTCATCGACGAGGAGCAGACCGGGCGAGTGCCGAAGACGCCGGTCTCCGTCGACGCCTACGCAGAGCTGGTGTTCGACGACGAGGAGTACCAACGAGCTGGTGTTCTAGTCGCGCGAGGAAGCAGAGTACCGGCAGAAGGTCGGCTCGTTGCAGTTCGCCGCCACCACGACAAGGCCCGACATTGCCTTTGCTTGCAGCAAGCTCGGATCTGGCCTGACAGTGCGGAGCGACAACCACTGGCGTGAGGTCGATCAATGTCTGCTCTACCTCGCTGACACCCGTGACGCTGCCCTGGAGTTCGGCGGCGGACCAGAGTCGCTGTGTCTGGTCGGCGATGCAGATGCCGACGACGTTGGTGACAAGCAGAACTGGACGAGCACGGGCGACTACGTTTTCGTTTTCGGAGGAGCCGCAGTCTCCTTGTCGAGCCAGCGCATCAATTGCGCAACGCTCTCGTCGATTGAGTCAGAGTACGCCGCGGCTACCGAAGCCGGCAAGGAGGCTCGCCGTCTACGCTTTCTTCTTGCAAATTTAAGGGGAAGACTGTGGTGTAACGTGAGGTCGTCAACGACCAGCAGGAAGTAACGCTCGTGACCCTGTCCACGGACGCGGGCTGGACCCCACACGTCCATGTGAAGAGTCTGCAGGGGAGCCTCTGTCGGAGGAAACTCGGAGGAGTGAGGAGCGGCGCGCTGCCTGCCCTCGACACAAGGAACACAGGTAGGGGCCGGCCCCGGAGGAAGGGGAGGGAGGGACCGGGGGAGACCAGAGACAAGGGTACGGGAGGCCATACCTCGAAGACGAGGCAGGGAGGGGTGACCAAGGCGGTGGTGCCAAAGGAGAGTCTCGTGTGACAGAGGACGACACGAGCAGGGGACAGACGCCGGACTAGACCTGGACGCGACAGCAAAAACCTGACCAGACGCGGCTACCTGACCAGACGCAGTAACCGGAGGAGACGCAGTAGTCAGTGTGTACAGACTCGACCCAGGCCGACGGGTGAACGTGGCCAGGTGGCGGCCCGTCCGAGAGCAAGTGCAGTGGGTCACACGCTGACCTCCAGGGGTGAACTGGTCAACCCACACGTCCTGGAGGTCAGCTCCACTCACCATGTTCGTAGAGAACGAGGGGAGGTGGAGTCCCGACAGCAAGCCCAACGGGGCCGCAGGACACGGTAAAACCGTGGAGGAGTGCGCAAGGACTGGGCCCCCAGAGGGGTCAGCCAGGGAGACTGCGACCGGCCGACTGAGCGGCGTGAGTGTGGTGCTGTCGCGAAAGAAGGAGCGCGAAGCACCGGAGTCAAGTGTGAAAGTGTGCAAGGTCCAGTAGGTGCAGTACCAGAGAGAGCAGACTCACCAGCACCTGGAGCACCAGACTCACTAGTACCTGGAGCAGCAGACTCACTAGCACCTAGAGCAGCAGCCTCAATGCCCGGGTCGGGCGGAACACACAGATAACAGTCACCCTCAGCACTATCAGTCACAGCATACATGGCAGCAAGGATAGCATCGAAATCAAGATCAAAGATAGCAACATTCTGCTTAAGCAGATCACCCCAGCGAGGGAGCTCAACAGCGTCAGGAAACTGGGCGCGCCAGGCATCAGTCAGGCGACCGAAGCAGCGCTGCGTAGTGTGTGGCAGCCCGCACGTCTCCCCACGGCGCCCGCCGGTGCGAAGAACGTAAGTGCAGGGATCAGCACCCCCAGACCTCCCACGCCCAGCGTACCACTCACGAAGCTGCTGGGCCGACGGGGTCTCACGGGATCGCGGCTGCTGCTGGCGCTGGCTACCACCAAAGCCTCCACGCTGCGCGGCTCCACCTCGACCAGCACCACCGCCGCCGCCACCTCCACCACCGCTGCCGCTGCCTCCACCGCTGCTGCCGCTGCCTCCACCACCCCCACCGCCGCCACCGACGCCCCCACTCCCGCCACCACCCCCACCTCCACCGCCACCCCCTCCGCCTCCTCCACCGCCTCCACCGCCGCCCCCACCGTCCCCTCCACCACCCTTGCCCCCCTTGCCCTTGCTGTTGCGGCGCCTCCCACTAGGAGCAGACGCAACCCCGACCTCCTCAGTGCCAAGGAGGTCGACAGCAGCAGCAGAAGCAATAGAGGGGAGAAGGGGGCCAGGGGAACACCCCTCAAAGAAAGGGGCGCGAGGGTCGCCGCGAGAAGCACCTACAGCAACGATACTCTTCTCAGCTGCAGTGAGGCGCTCCTCTAGCAGGTCGACGGTGAGCTCGGTGGGGCACAGGGAGAGAAAGTGGTCCCTGACTGAAGAAAGGGAGTCAGGGAGACGGGTGACTAGGTAGTAGAGGGTGATGTACATTGGGGGGGGGTTCTTGGCGCAGAACTCAGTGGGAAGCGCAGCGCGGTAGCAGGCGTCACTAGTGCGGAGGTGAGTAATGAGGTCAGCGACTGTGGCAAAGGCGGCAAGGTCAGGGAACAGGTACGGCAGCATGAGGCGGCTGAGGGCAGCAGTGGCAGGGGAGGAGTAGCGCGCTCCGAGAGCGTCATACAAAGACTTAGCAGTCTTGTACTGGCCAAAGTGCGCGCGCTCAGCAGATGGCAGGTGACTACGAACAGCAAGGCGAGCAACAGCGTCACGAGTGGTCCGCTGCGAGCGAACCGTACTGTCAGCAGTGGCAGCAGGTGCAAGAGAGACACCGGACGTGTGATCGAAAAGGGATACTCCGTCCTTAGAGTCACACTGAAGAAAGAGCTGCAGGTCGTCAACCCACACGTCAAAGTCAACTGCACGCCCCTCAGCATCAAAGGTAAGAACATTAGGGCTAGCCATAGCAGCAGTAGCAGCAGTAGTAGCAGTGGCAGCAGAAGCAGCAGTAGCAGCAGTAGCAGCACGGGCAGGGCAGTGCGGCTCAGTAGGGCGGCGCGGTTCGGTAGGGCGGCGCGGCTTGGCTGGGCGGCGCGGTTCGGCTAGGGCGGCGCGGCTCGGCTGGGCGGCGCAGCTCGGCTGGGCGGCGCGGCTCGGCAGGGCGGCGCGGCTCGGTAGGGCGGCGCGGCTCGGCTGGGCGGCGCGGGTGCTTACCACGGGCGGGTGCAGGGCAGGGCCACAGCTGGCGGGTAGGCCAGGACCGCGACTAGGGCGGCAGCAGGGCAGGGCCGCGACTTGGCGGCGGTAGAGCAGGGCCGCGACTGGGGCGGCGGAAGGGCAGGGCCGCGACGATTCGGCGGCAGAGCAAGGCCGCGACAGGGCGGCAGCAGGGCAGGGCCGGGGGTGGGCGGCGGTAGAGCAGGGCCGCGACGAGCAGCGGCAGGGCAGAGGCCGCGGCGGGCGGTAAGGTCGGGGCCGCGACGAGAGGCGGCAGGGTAAGGCCGCGATGGGCGGCTAGGGTAGGCCGCGACGGGCGGCAAGGCAGGGCCGCGGGCGGCGGCAAGGCAGGGCCGCGACTAGGCGGCGAGGTCGGGGCCGCGACTAGGCGACGACAGGGCAAAGCCGCGACGGGCGGCTAGGTCGGGGCCGCGACGGGCCGTTAGGGCAAGGCCGCGACGGGCCGAGAAGGCAGGGCCGCGACGGGCGGCACTAGGGCAGGGCGCGCGACGGCGCAGGTGAGGCAGGCGCGAGGCGCGCTTCGGGCAGGGCAGGAAAAAAAAAGTTATCGTGGTGGGCCCAAAAGAAAAACGTTCCCACGAGGGAACCTGCTCAGAATACCATGTCAGAATAGTGAAGGAAGGAATGACTGAACTAGCAAACAGGTGGGTACAAGTAGGAAACCTAAAAGTGTTGTACCCTATATGAACTACCCCACTACAGCCTACACAGACTATAGCATATATGTTTGACATGTTGAGGGTGCGTGTTACTCGTGTGTGCCTTGCGATGCTAGTGGTGACGCTGCTCCTCCAGGTGCTAGTGTGTCTGCTGCCGCTCTAGGTGCTAGTGTCGCTACTGCACCAGGTGCTAGTGAGTCTGCTCCTACTGCTGAGGTCTTGCACACTTTCACGCTTGACGCTGGTGCGTCCCGGTGCTTCTTTCGCGACTGCACCACTGTCACCCCACTCACTACACCAGTCCCAGTCTCACTGGCGGACCCCTCTGGGGGTCCGGTGGTTGCACGCCACTCCACTGTCCTCCCGTGCCCAGCTGTCCCCTCTGGCTCTCTGTCAGGCCTCCACCTCCCCTCGATCTCGACGAACCTGGTGAGCAACGCCATCCTCCAGGATGTCTGGGTTGACACCTCTACTCCTGGAGGTCAGCGTGTGGCGATCTGCACATGCGCCAAGACAGGCCGTCACCTGGCTACGTTCACACGGCAGCCGGGGTCGAACCTGTACACACTCACCACAGCGTCTGCACAGGTAGTTGCATCTGGTCAGGTGTCTGCGTCTGGTCAGCTCGCTGCGTCCTGCTCGTGTCTGCGTCCTGCTCCTGCTCGCTGCGTCCTGCTCGACACACTCGCCCATCGCTACCCCACCACGAATCCATCGCTCTCACTCTCACCCCCTCATCACATGGCAACCACTGGGCGCCATGCGTGGTTGCAAAACGCGCAGTGGCGACATGGGATAGTACTAATAGCGGTGACACAGTCGCAGCGCGCACGTCGGTTCTGTCAATCGCTCATCGCCGCGCGACATCGCTTATGCGACGCTCGACGACGGACGACCCCGATGAGGTCGACACGAGCGTGAGTTGCTCGTTGCGGACTATTCGCCAAGGAACACGTGCCGGTCAGAGATACATCCCAAAAAAATGGGCTTCCGAAAGCTGCAGCGAAGCTACTTTGGGGTAGCTCTATGGTTGGTTTGGATCGGCATGCCTTGGGGTTGCTGGCAAGGTTACGTTGAAGTTGATGTTGGGCTCGCTTTTCTACAGAGAAGAATTTGCGACGAATCAGAGCCGCTCCGGTATACATTTGAAAGGAGGGGTTCAAAATCCTTAGGAACTTGAAAAGTTGCCCCAAAACCGTGAGGCAAACTATAAAACCCGAAACCCCGCTGACAAATGTATACTGGAGCTTTAAAGAGAATGCAGCTACTTTAGCGTAGCTCTGTTTGGTTTCTTTCGTGACTGGACATTGAAGTCGAATCTGGACTGCACATCGCCAGATTCTCGAAGCTACTCTAACGTAGCTATGAACTTGAGCAAAAACCATTATGACACGTGTCTTCCACCTGTTCACAGTTGATCGACCTTACCAGCAGTCGCAGGCCAATCTAATTGGCCTAAAAAACAGAAACGAAATCGGAAGCGAGGTCCACAGAAAGCGGAGCAAACAGGTCTGTTTCTCAGTTACGAGATAGGTTACGACTCGATACAGGGAGTCGGAAAAAACGAATCGATACAGTGCTACACCTAATATAATAACTTCCGTTACAGTACTACACTAGTTTTTTATAGCCTATACACTAGATCAACAATCTGCTAAAAGTAAAACCAGAAACAATACTAAAACCACTACCAATGTCGTCCGAAGGTAACGAGCCGAGGGTTTTTTTTACGCTAAACTAGTCATTGTCCACACCATCGTTGCTGATAAAAACACCCGACTGTCCACCTGCAAACTTCCACGCATGATGGTTGTCGTCCCACCAAGGTCCTCGAGTGTCGTTCCTTATTGCAAGGATTGCACGCACCCATTCCTGCACCTTGATGTAATATTCCATAACAAATGCGCGGTTATCTTTAGGGCTTTGGGACATGACTTTTCCTTCAAGCTTCCTTTCAACCTGCAATGCAAACATGAATATCGTTTAGTTTTGAATCATTGCAGCTACCCTTGAGCATTAAAATGCACTCACCCCGCACAACCAGAATGCGATGTGCATCAAGAGGAGCACAACGACGTTGTGCCCATCGCGCTTGAAAGACTTGGCGATGCCAGAAAGAAAGACATGACTTGCAAAAGGGACACCAAGCGTGTTCATGTGCCAGATTCGAAGTCCAAAAGAACCTGGGACTGTGCATGGGCATTAGAAAAAACATGTCAGAATCAAAGAAACAGGAATGGATGAACTAGCACAAAGTTGGGTACAAGTAGGAAACCCTAAGTTTGTGTACCCCCTAAGGCTAAACCCACTATAGCCTACACAATGTAAACATGCAATGTTTGACACACCCCCATAGGCGAAGTGGGAGACAACCAGAGGGTCACAAGACCAGTCAAAGCAAAGCAAAGCAAAGCTCAGGGTGGATCTCAAGGATACCACACAAATTCCGAGCACAAGCAAGTGGTCACAAGACCAGTTCACATGCAGTTTGATAATATAACAAGAGGTACAGTGATCACAACCTAGCAAGTGTAAACATGCAGGTATATATATAGAGATCACAGTACAAACAGAGTCAAGAAGTGAGCAAGTGAGGGAGAGTAGGCACAAGGCCTAGAACAGTACAGAAACGCTGATGGTCACAAGGGTGAAGCGCCTTGGTGAACACATCAGCAGTGTTGGCCCGAGTGGCCACGTAACGCAGACGAAGCTGACCACGCTGCTGCAGCTCTCGAGCAAGGAAGTAGCGCGGAGCGATGTGCTTCGTTCTGTGCTCCAGTCTGTGCTCCTGACACAAGGCAAGGGCGGCCTTGTTGTCGACGTACAGCACTGGAGGAGAACGAGGCCGCTCTCCCAGGTCGGTCAGCAGGTAGGTGAGCCAGCGAAGCTCCGGAGCAGCCATGGCTGTGGCGTAGATCTCAGCCTCACAACTGGAGCTGAGAACAGAGGAAGAGCGTGTAGAACGCCAAGAAACTGAGCCAGAGCCAAGGCTGAAGGTGTAACCCTGAGACGACCGCTGAGTAGCCTGGTCGTCAGCCCAAGAAGCGTCTGAGTGTCCAGTGAGGACAACGTCGCGCCGTCCTCCAAGCACAAGCCCCATGCCCGACGTACTGCACAAGTAGCGCAACACCCTCTTAGCTGCATCCATGTGCTCCTTCCGGTGACGGCTAGGAGCGACATAGCGTGCTAGGATGCTAAGAGGGTAGGCTAGGTCAGGTCGAGTGCAGGTCATCAGGTACATGAGGCAGCCCACAAGCTCTGGATACGGGCCACTCGGCTCTACGGACTCATCCGAAGGCAGAGCTGAGAGCGAGTGACCGGTAGGCAGAGGAGTGGGCTGAGGCGAGGAGTACGTGAAGCGGAAGCGCTGAAGGACCTGCTGCACCATGTGTGACTGAGTCAAGGTGATGGTGCGCTGTGCTCTGTCCCGGGTGATCCGCAAGCCAAGATAGCTTGTCAGCTCACCCAGGTCTGTGCACGTGTGTCTCTTCTGCAGCTCCGACTTCACGTGGGCGAGTGCCTCAGTGTCAGCAGTAGCAAAGACCAAGTCGTCTACGTACACGAGAACGTAGAACGGCGGCAGAGTGGTGTCGGTGCGTAGAAACAGCGACGGGTCAGCAGTAGAAGGAGCAAACCCAAGAGCAGCAAGAGTAGTCCTCAGTGTGTCGTGCCACTCACGGGGCGCCTGGCGGAGACCGTAGACTGGCCGCCGGAGGCTCCACTGGGTACCAGGAGGGAACGACCCAGTGAAGCCAGGTGGGCGGCGCAGCCAGATCTCCTCGTGCAGGGTGCCCTGTAGGAACGCAGTGCTGAAGTCAAGGTAGTGGAGCTCGTAGTCACGCTGAGCAGCAACGTGCAGCAGAACCCGAAGAGTGGTCATCTTCGGGGTCGGGGAGAAGGTCTGGAAGAAGTCAACTCCCTCTCGCTGACTGAAGCCTCGTGCAACGTAACGCGCCTTGAAGACAGGCGGAGAACCCGGCGGCCGCTTCACCCTGAAAATCCACATGCCACTGACGATGTTCGCCCCAGGTGGGGGAACCTCGTCGACGTAGGTGCCTGTGGACTTCCAGGAAGCCATCTCTGCGTCAATGGCTGTCTGCCACTGAGAGGAGTAGAGACCCTCCATCGCCTCTGCGTAGGAGCGTGGGGTCGGGATGTCTGGTGCATCCGGGTCTCCCTCAGGGGCAAGCAGCATGGACACGAGATGAGGTAAAGCAGCAGCAAAGCACTCAAACTCCTCCTGTCTGTCCTCAAGGACGTCCGTGCCAAGAGCACACTCACCCCCGACGGACGGAGGACAGACAGACTCAGACTCAGCAACAAGGCTAGCGGCGTAGTCTAGACGACAGGCGGCAGCAAAGTCAACAAGCTCAGCGACTAGAGCAGACGCAGCAGAGGACTCAAAGGTAGGGTCAGTGACAACAGTGGCAAGGAGACGCGCGACAGTAGGACTGGCAGCACGAGTAAGGTCTGACGGCGGGTCGGCAACGTCAGGAAGAGAGGACGCAGGAGGAGACGGCAGAGGGACGCGCTGTGGAGCAGTGGAAGGACGCAGGGTCATATAGTGAGTGCCAAGGACAGGAGGAGGACGCTCACGTGGAGCACGACGACTAGTGCGGGCAGTGCGGATAGGCGACTCTGGACGAGACTCAGAAGACGCAGGACTAGACTCAGGCGACGGAGGACGAGACTCAGGCTCACGACGCTCCGTAAGACTACTCGTCGGCGCAGTGTAAGGAGAAGGAGCAGGCAGCGGAGAGGCAGACTGTAACTGTGACTGCGACTGGACAGCCGGTGAACTCAGTAGGGGAGGAGAAGGACCAGTAGAGGGCGGGAGACCAAGAACCTGCTGAAGGAGCGGAACGTAGTACGGCCGCGGCCGCTCAGCACCTCCAGCTCCAACCCCCTCAGCAGGCTGAGTCCCAGCAACTCCAGAACCTCCAGTACGAGCACCTCCAGTAGTGCCAGCAGCACCGCCAGCAGCAGCAGTACCTCCAGCAGCTCCAGTAGCTCCAGCACCAGCAGTACCTCCAGCAGCGTCAGCAGCACCAGCACCTCCAGCAGCACCAGCACCTCCAGCAGCACCAGCACCAGCAGCACCTCCAGCAGCACCAGCAGCACCGCTAGCAGCAGCAGCACCTCCAGTAGCTCCAGCACCAGCAGCACCTCCAGCAGCGCCAACAGCACCGCTAGCAGCAGCAGCACCTCCAGCAGCTCCAGCACAAACAGCACCTCCAGCAGCGCCAGCAGCACCAGCACCAGCAGCACCGGCAGCACCTCCAGCAACGTCAGTAGACCCAGTACCTCCAGTAGCACTGGCACCAGCAGCACCTCCAGCAGTGCCAGCAGCACCTCCAGCAGTGCCAGCAGCACCAGCACCTCCAGCAGCTCCAGCACCAGCAGCACCTCCAGCAGCGCCAGCAGCACCGCCAGCAGCAGCAGCACCTCCAGCAGCTCCAGCACCAGGGTCCGCGACGCGAGGAGCGCCACTCCGGAGACTGCAGTGCCGAGCGTACCACTCTCGGAGCTGCTGGGGAGAGGGAAGTGCGCGCCTAGGAGGGGAAGCACTAGCACCAGCTCCAGCAGCGCTCCTAGCTCCAGAAGCACCTCTCCTGAGGCTGCAGTACTGTAAGTACCACTCACGCAGCTGCTCTGAGGAGAGAGCTCCTCCAGGTGTAGCACTCCCAGGCTCAGCACCCCCAAACTCAGCACCCCCAGGCTCAGCACCCCCAGACTCCGCACCCCCAGGCTCAGCACCCCCAGACTCCGCAACCCCAGGCTCCGCAACCCCAGGCTCCGCACCCCCAGGCTCCGCACCCCCAGGCTCCGCACGCTCAGGCTCAGCACCCCTAGTAGGACGAGAGTCGACAGCTACCTCGACAGGCTCAACCGGGTCTACCTGGGACACACCTGAGGGAGCGGCACCCTGAGGGGGGAGGGGGTCTACCACAGCGGCACCTGGCGCTAGGAAGAGAGGCGGGGGGGGGAGCGGGGCAGTGCGGTAGGGAAAGAGGCGGTAGTAGGGCACCGACTCGTCAAAAGTGACGTCCTGAGAGGGCAGGACACGGCGCGAGGTGGCGCAGTAAAACTGCCAACCAGCCGCGTCGGGGACAAAGCCAAGGAAGACACAAGGAACAGCGCGGGAGGAGAGCTTGTCCGCGGACGTATCGCGAACAAACGCTCGAGATCCCCAGACCCGGAAACGCGTCGCATCGCCAACCTCCCCCGTCCACAGCAGTGTGGGCGAGGTCTCCGGCAAGGAGACACGGGGCCAGAGGTTGAGCTGATGCGCAGCGTACCGGACCGCAAACGGCCACAGAAAGTGGGGGGCAGCCGCATGGATCAAGGAGGTACGAGCGACCTCCATGACCAAGCCAATGCGGCGCTCAGCAACCCCATTCTGCTGTGGAGAGGCCGGAAGCGTGAACGACTGCTCAATGCCCTGCTCCGCACAGTAGGCTGCCAAGAGGTCGGAGGAGAACTCCCCACCTCTGTCTGAGTGCAGACGCAGGACAGGAAAGTCCGAGCGGAACCGCTCGCTAAGCTGGAGACGACAAGCGCGGATCCAAGGGATCAAAACATCAGGGACCTCACTCTTGGTGCGCAAGGGGAAGACCGTGGTGTAGCGCGAGTAGTCGTCAACAACGATCAGGAAGTACCTCTCCTGACCCTGTCCACGGACGCGGGCTGGGCCCCAGACGTCCATGTGGAGCGTCTGCAAGGGAGCAGTCGTCGGGGGAAACGAGGAGGAGTGAGGAGCGGCGCGCTGCCGCCCCTCGACACAAGGAAGGCAGGGAGGAGCAGGCGAGGGTGGGGGGGGAGGGAGTACCCGGGGAAGACCAGAGACAAGGTACCGTTTGTGCATGGCACGAAGGCGCTGCACTGACGGGTGACCAAGGCGGTGGTGCCAGAGGACAGTCTCGTGCGCCAGAGAGCGACACGAGCAAGGGGCAGACAGCTGACCGGACGCAGACGCAGACGCAGACGCAGCTACCTGAGGGGACTCAGTGGTCAGTGTGTACAAGTCCGACCCCGGCTGCCTAGTGAAGGTAGCCAGGTGACGGCCCGTCCGAGCACACGTGCAGTGTGTCACGCGCTCGTAGGCAGGGGTGAACTGGTGGACACCCCCGTCCTGGAGTGCACAGCCTGCCACCAAGTTCGTAGAGAACGAGGGGAGGTGGAGACCTGACAGTGTGCCCGACGGAACCGCAGGACAAGGAAGGACAGTGGAGGAGGTCGCAATGACCGGACCCCCAGAGGGGTCAGCAAGGGAGACAGCAACTGGCCGAGCAAGCTGCTCAAGGGCAGTGCGGTCACGAAAGAAACAGCGAGAAGCTCCTGAGTCTAGAGTGAAGGTGTGCAGTGCCTCAGTGGACTCAGTACCAGGGGGCGCCGACGCACTAGCACCTAGAGCAGCAGCCACACCAGCACCAGGGGCAGCAGACACGCGAGCACCTAGAGGGCAGCCTCACCAGTACCTAGGGCAGCAGACACGCAAGCACCTAGAGCTGCAGCCTCACTGGTGCAGATGCCCGGGTCGGGCGGAACACGCAGGTACTGGGCACTCTCTCCTGTCAGAAAGTAGAGTAGAAAGTTTAGAACAAGAAAGAGGGGTTTCACTAGCAAGCAGTTGGATACATATAGCAAACCCTAATTGGGCTGTACTCACTATGGAGTACCCCACTGCAGGCTAGACAATTATAACATTCTGACACACCCACTAGTAGACAACACATACATTGCAGTGAGAAAAGCATCAAAGTCAAGAGCATAGATATCAATGTTCTTCTTCATCAGGTCAGCCCAGCGGGGCATCTCAGTGGCAGCAGGGAACTGAGTGCGCCAAGCGTCGTCCAGGCGGGAAAAGCAGCGCTGCGTGGTGTGCGCCCTCCCACACGTCTGGCCAGTGCGGTCACCAGTGCGGATGACGTACGTGCAGCTAATGCCACCCCCCCCCCCGTGCTGAGAGTACCACTCACGAACCTCCTAGGACGACGGAGTGTGCTGCTGGCTCTGGCCACCGCCAGTGCCTCCACGACCACCACCGCCGCCGCCACCACCTCGACCACCACCGCCCCTGCCGCCTCCGCGTCCACCGCCTCCCCAACCACCGCCCCCACCCCGGCCACCTCCTCCGCTGCTGCCGCCTCCACCCCCACCACTGCCACTAGCCCCTCCAGCCCCGCCACCACCCCCACCGCCGCCACCGCCCCCACCCCCACCTCCCCCGCCGTCACCTCCACCTCCCTTGCCCCCTTTGCCCTTGCCGCTGCGGCGCCAGCTCGGAGCGGACGCAGTCCCGACCTGCTCAGTACTAACTAGGTCGACAGCAGCAGCAGAGGCGACAGAGGGGAGAAGGGGGGAAGGGGAACACCCCTCGAAGAAAGGGGTGCGGGGGTCGCCACGAGAGGCAGCTACAGCGACTATGCTAGTCTCTGCTGCAAGCAGTTCCTTCTCGAGCAAGTCTATGGTGAGCTCAGTGGGGGAGCGAGCGAGGAAGTGGTCCCTGACCGCACGAAGAGAGTCAGGGAGACGGGTGACAAGGTGGTAGAGAGTGAGCCAGAGCGGGGGGGGTGGGTGGCAAGAAACTCAGCGGGCATAGCGGCACGGAAGCGAGCCTCACTAGTGCGGAGGTGCGTGGTGAGGTCAGCGACTGTGGCGAAAGCGGACAGGTCTAGGAACAGGTAGGGAAGCGAGAGACGGCCTAGCGCAGCAGAGGCAGGTGAGGAGTAGCGTGCAACTACAGCAGTGTACAGTGCCTGCGCAGTTTTGTGCTGGCCAAAGTGCTCGCGCTCATCTACCGGCAGGGAGTTGCGAATAGCAAAGCGAGCGTGGGCGTCACGAGTCTGCCACTGTGAACGGGCAGTACTGTCAGCAGTAGTAGCAGGGGCAGCAGCATTGCCTAGTGCGTGATCGTACAGCGAGATATCCTCCTTGGCAGTGAGCTAGAGGAACAGGTGCAAATCGTCTAGCCAGGTGTCAAACTTCAGTGGGCGGCCATCAGCATCAAAAGCAAGCACAGCAGGGCTAGCCATAGTAGCAGTAAGAGCAGTAGTAACAGCAGTAGTAGTAGCAGCAGGCAAAACCCTAAAAGCAGCAGGCAGCACGACTCAGGTAGGGCGCCTCGGTCCAGAGGGGGCTGCTCAGTACGGGGAGGGCGGCGCGGCTCGGTTCGGGCGGCGCGGCTCGGCTCGGGCTGGGCGGCTCGGTTCGGGCGGCTCGGTTCGGGCGGCTCGGTTCTGGCGGCTCGGTTCTGGCGGGGCCGTGGCTGTCGCGTGCGGGGCTGCCGGGGCTGCTAGGTGGGGCGCGCGCGGGTTCGACGGGGCCGACGGGGCCTCTAGGTGGGGCGCGTGCGGGGTCGACGGGGCCGACGGGGCCTCTAGGTGGGGCGCGTGCGGGGTCGACGGGGCCGAGAGGGGCCGCTAAGGGGCGGCGCGCGGGGCCGACGGGGTCGTAAGGGGCCGCTACGGGGCGGCGCGCGGGGTCGACGGGGCCGTAAGGGGCCGCTAAGGGGCGGCGCGCGGGGTCGACGGGGCCTTAAGGGGCCGCTAAGGGGCGGCGCGCGAGGTCGATGGGGCCGTAAGGGGCCGCTAAGGGGCGGCGCGCGGGGTCGACGGGGCCGTAAGGGGGGCCGCTAAGGGGCGGCGCGCGGGGTCGACGGGGCCGTGAGAGGGGCCGCTAAGGGGCGGCGCGCGGGGTCGACGGGGCCTTACAGGGTCGCTAAGGAGGGGCGCACGAGGGCGCTGGGGGGAGGCGCTCGAGGGCGCTCCGACAGTAGGGCGCACGAGGGCGCTAGTAGGCAGTCAGTAGTGGTGGGCCCTAAAAAATCGGTCCTAGCGGAGGACCTGCTCTGAAACCATGTCAGAATCAAAGAAACAAGAATGGATGAACTAGCACAAAGTTGGGTACAAGTAGGAAACCCTAAGTTTGTGTACCCCCTAAGGCTAAACCCACTATAGCCTACACAATGTAAACATGCAATGTTTGACAAAACAAACTGGCATATGATAACACCAACATAACGCGTGTGAGCTAAGGAGGGATAGGGCAGCAGGACGGGGCCAGTGGAGGTCAGGGAAGGCGGTTTGGGGGTTCCTGTGGAAAAAGGGCTAAGGGCAGCAGATTGGCAGAGAGGGGAGGACAGTGAAAAGGGGTACGGGGTTTCTACGAGAGAAAGGTAAACGACAGCAAATATGGGGAGAGTGCAGGCCAGGGAAGGTGAGAGTGGGGTTCCTGTGAAGGAAAAGCATAGGGCAGCAGAACCTGGGAGATGGGAGGACAGGGAAGGCAGAGGTTGCTGTGAGGGAAACGGTACCAAACGTGGGAAGAATGGAGGCCAGGGAAGACAAGGGCGGGGTTTCTGTGAAGGAAAGACATAGCGCAGCCAAAATGGGGAGATGGGAGGATAAGGGAGGCAGTAATGATGTTGCTGTATGGGATTTAGGTTTAGGGAAGCAAATATGGGGAGAGGGGGGGACAGGGAAGAAATGAACAAGATTGATGTGAGGGAACGCAAAGGGAAGCTAAACGAGGGAGAGCGGAGGCCAATGATGGTAGTTTGCGGGTTCATGTGAGGGAGAGGCATAGGGCAGCAAAAATGGGGAGAGTGGAGGACATCGATCGCGAGAACGGGGTTCATGTGAGGGAAAAGCAAAGGGGGCCAAAACCGGGGAGAGGGCAGGGCAGGGAAGGCGGGTATGCTATTGGTTGTTGTGAGGAAAACGCGAAGGGCTGCAGAACAGGGCCGAGTTGATGCCAGGAAAGGTGGTTTGGGGGTTCCTGTGAGGGACAGGCTAAGGGCAGCAGAACAGGGGAGAAGGGAAGAGGGGGTAAGATGAGGACAGGGTTCCTGTGAGGGAAATGCTAAGGGCAGCAACCTGGAGGAGAGGGGAGGATAGTGGAAGGGGGAACGAGGTCGATGTGATGGAAATGCAAACAGCAGCCAAAGTGAGGAGAGTGGTGGAGGCTATGGAAGGCAAAGCCAAAAGGGGAATATGGGAAGACACGGATCGTAGTAATGATGTTGCTGCGAGGGAAAGGCAAAGGGAAGCAATTATTGGAACACGAGAACAAAATTCCTGTGAGAGAGTATAAAGGGCAGCAAAACCGGGGAGAGGGCAGGACAAGGAAGTCGGGTACGGGGTTGTTGTGAGACAAACGCCAAGGGCAGCAGAACAGGGCCGAATGGAGGCCAAGGAAGGTGGTTTGAGGGTTCTTGTGAGGGAAAGGCTAAGGGCAGCTGCCCTGGGAAGAGGAGAGGGGGGGGTAAGGTGGGGATAGGGCTCCTATGAGGTAAAGGCAAAGGGTAGCAAATATGGGGAGATGGGAGGACAAGGCTGGCAGTAACGGTGTTGCTGTGAGAGAAAGGCAGAGGGAACCGCAATGGGGGAGAGGGGTGAACAGAGAAGGCGAGTACGGGGCTGCTGTTTTGGGAACGGCAAAAAGGCAGCAAAAATGGGAGGGAATGAGGGAGAATAAGGGAGAGGGGAGGTCAGGGAAGGCAGATACGCAGTTGCTGTGATGGAAAGTCAAAGGGTTTTGAACGAGTGAAAGTGGAAGCCAGTGAAAGGTGTTTGGGAGGCAAAAGGCAACAGAAAAGGGGAGAGGGGAGGGCAGGAAAGGGGGGGTACTGGATGGCTGTGAGTGAAAATGCAACGGGTATCATAGATCTCAATTACCACTTACCCGGCTTGTACTTTGTCAGAAACTTGCTAACATCTTCGGTTCCCATCACCGCCCGTTGCTTGTCCGGTCGAGAAATGCGTAAATCGAACACATTAATGACCGAACCGCGTCCAGTCGTCAAGCAGTCATTTCGAAAGTCTTGGAGCTGGTCTCGGATGTAACCACGCCGAACGAGATCGAACTCATAGACGTGGATCAGATTCCACTTCTGCTGCTGCGTGGTGTACCCCACTGCAACTTCCATAGCCACGAGAAGACAACTTCGGGGCGGCCAATAGTCGACTCGGTCGTTCGGGGTTTGGAACATGAGGATGTCCATGGTTTTTTTCATCACAATCTGCGAAATAGGGTGCATGGCAGTAGACTATGTACTACATAGACAAGGACCAGTGGTTTGCTGAAACTAGAATCAAGACAAAGTTTCAATGAATGGGGTTTAGGGTTTAGGGAAAGCTTAGGTAGAAAGGCAAGTTTCAAGGACAAGATATGACAAGATAGGACAAGATATGACAAGTTATGACAAGAAATGACATGATATGACTATGGTTTGCTGAAACTCGAATCAAGGCAAGTTTCAATGACTGGGGTTTAGGGTTTGCTGAAAACTCGAATCAAGGTTTCAATGGCACACTAACATCTCACTTACAGTAAGTCCGCCTTTGTGAGGCGGAACCTTCTTCACAGCGTCTGCAAGTTCAGCCGCAAATTACTCGTACTCGGGCGCCACGTTGTCACCACACACAATGTCGCCGTTCTAATAAGCATTGGCGATGGTGCGACCAACGGCCAGGCGTGAAGACAAGTAGACATGCGGCACAATTTCAGGATCCACAGCCACTGCTCCGGCTGGTGCTGCTTCGAGCGCAGTGGTCCCATCACCTGCGGGGCTAACAGTTCGGGGAGAAGCTGACTGGTTTAAGCGGTGGAGGTAGTTGTCTTGGTTCTTTAGAGCCACATTTTCCCGCTCCACCTTCCGGAATTGGGCAGACAACGCCTCAAACTCAGCACGCGTGATGACATCACCTGCAGCAACCACTGGAGCGTTGTCAATCCCGTCAGTTGTACCTTCTACACCAGCATAGGTGGCTGCCGCAGCATCGAGCCCGCTGGCACCAACAACCGGAGATGCATTCCCCGCTGCCGTGTTGTTGAAGATCTCATCGAATTCGTCGCCACCCTCTCCGTACTCCTCAGAGTCGGAATCCACGTCGCATTGCATGAAGACCTGCTGTGAAGGGTTGGCAAATCCGGAGTAGCGGTGGCTGTCATTTTCAGGAACAACTGGGGTAGGCAGCTGCTGGCCAGAGGTGAAGGTGGTGGCTCCAGCAGTTGCGGGGACAGGAGGAGAGTGCAGCTGCTGGCCAGAGTTGAAGGTGTTGGTTCCAGCAGTTGCGGGGGCAGGAGGAGAGTGCAGCTGCTGGCTAGAAGTTAAGTTGTTGGTTCCAGCAGTTGCGGGGGCAGGTGGAGAGTGCAGCTGCTGGCCAGAAGTTAAGTTGTTGGTTCCAGCAGTTGCGGGGACAGGAGGAGAGTGCAGTGCTGACTGGGGATGCTGCTGCTGCCGCCATTGCTGCTGCTGCTCTTGTTGCTGCATCAACTGCAACTGTTGCTGCAGCACTGACTGTGAATACTGCTGCGGCTGCTGTTTCTTCTGCTGCTGTGCCGTCTGCCTCTCGTCCAGCTGTGCTGCTCCCATTGCCCCCCGATCATGTGCACGTGATTGCCTGACCCTGTGCAGGAAGAGATTCGGATGTGCCCTGAGAGATCGGGCTGGGGTAGATGCAAGCCCGGCCACATAAGGAGCACCAGTAACACAAGCAGCATTGGCAACACCAGCAGCACCAGCAACACCAGCAGCACCGGCAAAACCAGAAGCACCGGCAAAACTAGCAGCACTGGCAAAACCAGCAGCACTGGCAACACCAGCAGCACCGGCAAAGTCAGCAGCACTAGCAACACCAGCAGCACCGGCAAAACCAGCAGCACCGTCAAAACCAGCAGCACCGGCAAAACCAGCAGCACTGGCAAAACCAGCAGCACCAGCAACACCAGCAGCGCCGGCAGCACCTGCAGCACCGGCAATACCAACAGCACTAGCAACACTGGCAGCAGCTGCCAGGCTAATAAGTCCACTACCCACACTTGCAACTGCAGCAGATATACCAACCATACGACCCGCAGCACCCGACGAATCACAAGCAACATCAGCGCCACTTGCACTGCTCACACCACCCGCACCAGCTGTGCTACCCACACAGGGCTGGGAATCAGTGGTTGAAGCAGTGATGACTGGTGGTTCCAGGGGAAAAGAGATGCTATGGCTTCGAATCATAAGAGATGCAGGTTCGGAATGAGGCATGGGTTGAGGCCCGGACCAAGGAGGGCTGGAAATCTTGGACCTTGTCTCGTCTCTTTCCAAGTCTGGGGTATGGTTCCTAACAGTATGCTGCTCCGTATTTTCCTCCTTGAGGGACGGTTGACATG